>KK119602.1:0-12495 GCA_000611955.2 Stegodyphus mimosarum | reverse complement strand
GCTGAAAAATGTTGGCTTTGTTCTGATGTAGAATGGCTGTGCTGGAGAATAACTGCACTTGAAAGGGATTTGAAATCCTCCTTTATTAAATCACTATTATTTACACACTTCCCAACTCGGGAGAGATACAGAAAGTAAAAGACCACACTTGGGCCTAACCTAACAATCAAATAAATTTAATACTCAAATTAAATAGAAATCTAAATTAAACTTTGCTCGCAGAGCAAATCGCGGAGTTTGGCCTCTAACTAACTGGTGCGTAGCAAGAAATACTAATACTAACGCACTTCAATTTATTTCAATATGCAATCACGTAGTAAGCACTATGGCTTATAATTTTAGCTGCTAGCTGGTCAGGCGAATGTCGAACAGAACGACCTTGATCTGAGACTAAAGCTCTCTCACCCTAAGAGGTTTCTACCTCTGGTTTAAATAGTACTTGGCTGTACTTCAAATTAGCATAAGCTGAAAACGCGCGCTTCTTCTGACGGGAAGTTGAAACAGAGAAGAGATAGAAAGATTTAAATTAAAATAAAACTTGGTTAGTTTAACTAAAACCTTACATACTTCCCGCCAGAATTGCGGTAGTTAAACTACTGTGGTCCAAACGGACCATGTTGAAACTCGCAATTCTAAACAAATAGTCAAAATTTAACTCTTCTAAACTTAGGCCAACTCTTACAAGGCAATATCTGTTTGTGAAACAAGTTTACAGACGAAATTTTCTTGAACAACAGTCTTCAACATTTGTTTTCATCTAAGTCTTACTCCTTCCAGCAAAATCTGGAAGGAAAGGAATTTTAGTACAACATAATAACAGTAATTTCTAGGTACAATTCTTTATTCTTACCCGTGTAAATTCGCACACACACATTATCATTCAAGCACAATTAAATTCTTCCCCCAATGCTCTCTCACCGGTGTTGGATGCAAAGCAAACCGCCATTGCGGGTTTTCTGTGTTCGGGGGTGTTCAAATCTTCCACCTACGATCGACTAACATTAGTTAGAACTTGACATACGAGACCTCAAAAGACGCCCTATAACCAGCTAAACCTGAGGTTCTCACTAGCTTTATGTCTAACACTTTAAGTGTATTTGGTGGAGAGCCTATTTAACACTTGCATTCTAAAATTACTCAAACTTTAACTTTTCATGCATACAATTCGCAGTTTGCACATATAATTCACATTGATATTGCACTTAACGTGCATTGCTAGCATAATATTATTTGTTACATTTTATAACACTTTAACAATTTCATAGCAGTCATGAAATACAAATGTAGGTTAAATTTCTAAGCTTACAGCAAGTGCTTCCTATTCCTTTCTCAAGGTACTTTCTTGAAATATCACATTACATTGAAATAATAGTCCACAGACTAAAACGTGTTCTTCAATTTTCCGATTTTTCATTCTAGACATTTTACAAGTCTTTCGACAAAGCGTCATACAAAATCATTTAGTTAACATTTTTCTTTTTCAGCAGTTCATTGCTTTTACAAAATTAATCTATTTATAATGCTTAAGAATCTACTTTACAAACATTAAGTAATTTTAAGTCTTTGCAGAATTAGAATTTTTTAAACAAAAACATTTTTCTTTCACGATGAGAACTTATCGCCCACTTGGCGTAAAACTCAACCTCGCTTGAGGTAAAATCGACCCTGCAACTTGCAGTACACTCGAAAATTAACTAAACTTTTGAATACGAAATTCTACTTATCTTGTTATGGTCATCCATCCTTTTCTTGGCCCAATCCTTGAAGGTTGAGTATGTTGCAGCTTGATTCAGTCTCCTTGACTTTGGCTGTTGGTCCTTGGGAAGTTGCTCATCTCTTTTCCTTTTACAATTCCGTCGTTGTATCCTCGCGTATTTGCTCCTAGGAGGATGCTGTTCTGCTGGGCGTTTGGTGGACTGGGTCCTTCGCTCTTGGGCCCTTGTTCGTTGCTGCTCCTGGTTCCTGCTGTATTCGGGACGTTGATTCTCAGGCTGCAATCGACGCTGCTTGCTTCTCAGGCACCTGTCCGATGATTCCGCAGTTCTTTTGGATACATTGGGCTTTCCTTGCCCATTCTGCTTTCGTCTCTTGGTTTGCTCGTAATTCCGTTCGTAGGTCTGCTCACCTGCATCGTGAGACTTTCTTTTGAATCCACATTTTTGGTTCTTACTTCTACTTTGTTGAGGGGGAGCTTTCTTTTTCTGACTTTTCGATGCCGTTGTAGCTGGTTCCTGCTGTTTTCGCTGAGGTAAATCTTCCTTGAGAATGAGTTGCCTCGGATCCTGGGAAAATTTTTTAAATATTTCCATTTTATTACGGTTATAAAAAGGTTTGATTTGGTCAACATTCGCAGTAATTCTCTGCCCATCGTTTCTTCTTAGTATTACTACCACTTGTGTAACTTTCTCGATGATGTAAGATCCTTCAAAACGCGGAAAAAATTTCCCCACCTTTTCTTCTGGGGCGTTTGACAAGTTATGCCTCATTTTCAATACTTCATCTCCCACATTGTACTTGACCCCTCTTCTCTTTTGGTCATAATATAATTTTTGTTTCCTCTGGGCCATTTCTATGTTACCGGTAGCTTCCCGTATTAAATTCTGTATGTCACTGATTTTAAATTCTTCTGCCCTTTCCTGTACAAAGAACAGTTTATCTAGGGGGGTCAAGATCTTTCTTCCTAAGAAGAGTTCAGCGGGTGTTTTTTGTGTAGTATCGTGTTTGGCGGTCCTAAGGGCAAATGCAAATTCATTTATATGGCTATCCCAGGTAGAGTGATAGTTTTTCACATAACTACGAATTATTTTCACTACATTTCTATTCACCCGTTCCGCTATGTTTGACTGCGGACGATACGGGACCATCTTTAGATGACGTATGCCCAGTTTTGCACACATTTCCTCAAACATTTTACTAACAAACTGAGGACCATTGTCTGAAATAACTTTTAGGGGCGCCCCGTATTTTAAAATATACTTATTTAGAATTGAATCTACTACAATTTTTGCAGACGCGCGTTTTAACGGAATTAACTCTAACCATTTGCTAAAATGATCCACTATAACTAAAAGATATCGGCTTTTATTAACTTTACTTCGAGGGTAAGGTCCAAGTAAATCGATGCCTATTATTTGATTTGGGAATTCTGATTTAATACTATTTAGGAACCCGGCCGGGCGGAAATTAACATAATTATTTAATTGACATGTTGGGCACGACTGGACATACGCCCTAGTAAACTTTTGCAGTTCTGGAAAGAAAACTGCCTCGCGAACTCTCTGAACAGTTTTTCTTATACCTAAATGAGCCGAAATGGCACAATCATGCAACTCTTCTAATACATTCAACCTCATGCTAGCTGGGATAACCGGTCTATATTCATGATTCTCATTAGTAGCTTTCGTATAGAATAACAGTCCGTCAATTAATTCGTAATTTTCGGCCCTATTTCTTATCGGCACAATATCCGGATGATTGAAATTCTCAGGGTCGGCCAAATAATTGTATATATTTTTGAACTCCGGATCTTTTTTGAGTTCGGCTATTACTGTTTCACGAGAATCTAATACTTTGGATGTTAACATGGCTATCTTAATTACACTTCCATTTTCATCTAAGTTAATTCTGCTTAAAGCATCTGCCACAACATTTTCTTTTCCCGGCGTATGTTTAATTATTAGGTTATATTCCTGTAATTTGAGAGCCCACCTTATTAATCTGGGTGATAAATTTTTTCCAGAATAGAGTCTAGTGACCGCCGCGTGGTCGGTATATACAGTTACTGGAGAACTTCCAAAGAACACACGAAATTTCTGTACTGATGCTAACACTGCGAGAGTTTCTCTCTCTGTTGCGGAATAGTTTCTTTGGGTTTCATTTAATGTTCGGCTGAAAAAAGCCACGGGCTGACCATTTTGGGAAAGCACTGCACCAATCGCGAAATCTGAAGCGTCCGCTGAAATCTCTAATCCCTTATCCCCTTCTGGAAATTTTAAGACGGGAGCTTGAGTCAATGCGTCTTTCAATTTTTGAAACGCCAAGTTGGCTTCTGCTGACCACGAAAACCTAGCTTTTTTTCTTTTCAACTTTAGCAGTGGCTCAGCTATTTTTGCAAAGTCTTTAATGAAAGCCCGGTAATATGAACACATCCCGAGAAACGACGATAATTTCTTCGCTGTTTTAGGAACAGGATAATTTCTAATGGCTACTATTTTTGACTGATCCGTTTCGATTCCCTTTTGGGAAATTTTAAATCCTAAATAACGTAACTCTTTTGCGGCAAATTTACATTTAGACGCATTTATCTTTAAACCAGCTTCGTTTAACAATGAAAATACTTTTCTTAAATCTTGTAAGTGTTGTTCTAGAGTACTACTCGTAATTATAATATCGTCTAAATATATGAAAGTGCTTTTACCAAGGACTGGTCTTAAGACGATGTCCATACATCTTTGGAACGTTGCCGGCGCGCCGGATAATCCGAACGGCATTCTAAGAAATGCGTACGTACCAGATTTCGTTATGAACGCGGTTTTGTGTACGTCCTCGGGTTTTACCCCAATCTGAAAATAGCCACTCGTGAGATCTAATGTAGTCATGTATTTTGTAGACGAAATATTTCGAATAATTTCTTCAATTATCGGCAACGGATATACAGGATATTTTGTAACTGAATTTAACTTGCGATAATCTATAGCAAAACGCCACCGCTTCGGGTGCGTAATCGGGTAATCATTATTTTTCTTACACAGGACAACGGGGCTAGCATAACTGCTAGAAATTGGCGTGATGATTTTATTCTTTAACATCTCTTTAATATGATGTTCAATTATTTCCTCTTTTGTCCTATCATATCTATATGGCTTTTGCCTAACTGGCTGAGCGTCCCCCGTGTCAATGTCGTGGTTCACCACCTGCGTAAAGCCTGGTACATCACTAAATAAATTCGCAAAGTGACTTACCAGACCTTGGATTTTCTCTTTTTCCTCTGCTTGTAAATGTTCCAAGTCCAGCTGCGGGGGCTTATCATTCTTCGCTTCAATTGGCTTCATATTTAATGTTAGTTCTCCCCCCTTGAAATCAATTTTTGCTTCTGCCAAACTAAAAAAGTCCACACCTAGAATAATACAAGTCTGCAGGTTACGCACAATATAAAACAGGATTCTTACCTGTTCGTTGTTGATACGCACGAACAATGGTACTTTTCCTAAACAGCTACATTTTTCTCCTTGGGCCGCTATGACATCCGTGTCTCTTGCACTAAAAATTCTGTAACGTCGAAAGTGCTTTTTAAAGAATCTTTCCGATACGAAGCTGCTTTGGGCTCCTGTATCCAAGAGGGCTGTCGCCGGTATGTTGTTAATTAGAACTTCAATCTTCGGTAAACTCAAATTCTTCACGACCACGGTGTTTAAATTGATTTTGGAAGGGTTTTGCGCTGCTTCGGACTTCTTCACCTTCCTTGAAGAAATCCATCTTAGTTTAAATTCTTCTTATTCTGGTTGCCCTCGGAATCTTTGCTTATTCTTCTATTGAATTCCCTTCGTTCGCCGCTCGATTTAGGAGACACATCTTTCTTCGGCCATTGCTTCGCCTTATTCCCGTAACTTTGATTTTGCTTCTGCTGGGGTCTTGGCGAACTCCACTGAATTCTTCGCTCAAATTGGCGTCGTCGCTCGTTGTCGGCTGTTCTTCGGCTTTCAAATTGTACTGCGAGCTCAAATAATCTGTCTAATGTCGTTGAGTTTCTTAGTTCGATGAAATCTTGAACTTGGGGCAGTATCCTAGGAGGTATAATTTGAATAACTTCAGGATCCGGGCGACTTCCATACAACAGCTTGAAAATTTGAATTTTTCTTAAAATAAAATCTTCTATTTTTTCTTGATATCGACTAAAGAGTTTCGCTTCCAGTCTGGCTCGATCTCGTACTACGGGAAATGCTTTCACCAAGGAATTTTTGAAATTTTCATACGTATATGTGTGGCTTCCTGGTTCCCCCAAGAGATTCTTTCCAATGCACTTGAACCAACTTAGCGCTTGGCCCTTCAAAGCGCTGGTAGCAAGAGCGACTTTCTGAAATTCGTGAACTGGATATAGCATGAAGTGGGAGTCTAGCTTTTCCAGGAAATTAATTACGGCTGTCTTGCCGTCAAAACGTGCCGCTGGCTTCATGGCTGCTCTCATGGTTTGTACGATGTAGCCAAATCCTTCTAGGCCAGGAGGTGCTATCTCAGGATTCTGGACAGGTACAGCAGGTATCTCAGGTTCTTCTTCTTGTCTTTGAGGCCATCCTCTTCTTTTTGTTCGGGCGCCACTGTCAGGACTGAGTGTTCTGTGCATGTTCTTTGCAAACATTTTGAAGTAACTCCTTCTAAACTACAGTCCTGCTCTGGAACAGTGAGCTGAAAAATGTTGGCTTTGTTCTGATGTAGATTGGCTGTGCTGGAGAATAACTGCACTTGAAAGGGATTTGAAATCCTCTTTTATTAAATCACTATTATTTACACACTTCCCAACTCGGGAGAGATACAGAAAGTAAAAGACCACACTTGGGCCTAACTTAACAATCAAATAAATTTAATACTCAAACTAAAATAGAAATCTAAATTAAACTTTGCTCGCAGAGCAAATCGCGGAGTTTAGCCTCTAACTAACTGGTGCGTAGCAAGAAATACTAATACTAGCGCACTTCAATTTATTTCAATATGCAATCACGTAGTAAGCACTATGGCTTATAATTTTAGCTGCTAGCTGGTCAGGCGAACGTCGAACAGAATGACCGTGATCTGAGACTAAAGCTCTCTCACCCTAAGAGGTTTCTACCTCTGGTTTAAATAGTACTTGGCTGTACTTCAAATTAGCATAAGCTGAAAACGCGCGCTTCTTCTGACGGGAAGTTGAAACAGAGAAGAGATAGAAAGATTTAAATTAAAATAAAACTTGGTTAGTTTAACTAAAACCTTACACACTCACTTACAAATTACACGTCCTGGGTTTCCCAGGCTACATCATAAACATTACTAATTCCTACCTCACAGGTAGACACTTCGTCGTTCACATATCTGGTACAAACTCTGCCCTGCACCCTATCCTTGCTGAGGTCCCCCAGGGATCCCTGCTCGGCCCCACATATTTCAATATTTATGTAAACGACATTTCTACCACACATGACACAACACTAGCTATGTATGCAGGCGATACAGCGATCCTTGCACAAAGGGCATTCATTGGTCCAGTTATACAACGACTATAGAACTACATACATGCATTAGAGATTTGGCTTACTAAGTGGAAAATCGCTGTTAATGTCGATAAAACCAAAGCTATTCTCTTCACCAGGAAGACTAAGATCAAGAAAAATGTACTATTCTACAACACCAGCTTCCCCTGGGCCAACCATGTCCTTTATCTTGGGGTGAACCTCAATAATACTCTTACATGGTCCCAACACATCACTTCTATTATCCAGAAGTTCCGGGTTCGTAAAGCTCAACTCTACCCCTTAATTGCTCGGAACACTATATTATCTATAGACAATAAGCTACTTATTTACAAGTCCATTCTCAGACCATTACTGTGTTATGCTAGCCCAGTTTGGGCCCACACTCGTAAGACCAGTAGGCGAAATCTTCACACCTGCCAGAATGGTGTGCTTAGATAAATCATCAGCGCAGAATGGTACATACGTAACAATAGGATCCACGAGGAACTGGGCGTCGAACAACTCAGGACTCACTACTACAAATTGGCCAAGAACTTTCATAATAGACAGCAGACCATCGAACATTCTTGCATCTAAATTTGTAATTATGACTACTTTGATCTTAATAATATGGACAGACCTCTTGCCCAGCTAAACACTTGGATATTGTAACCTCTCCATTCCTCTCTCACCAGTTGCTAAGTACCACCATTCTATCGCTGTGTATTTGTTTCGTGTTACTGTAATTATTTCTGTTTTGCGTTATTTATTTGAAATTACATATCTCTTTCACCGTATTCTTTAATTGTGCTTATTTTTTTTATTTAAATTACATTAAAATTTGTACTTACATATGTTTTTTGCATTTACTCACCTGCTCGACAGCCTCTGTGCCTTCTTAGCTTTGCAGCGTTTTCCCACTAGTTTGGTTAGCTGAGTAATTTATTAGGGTCACTGAATAACATTAAGTATCTTTCATGCATTAATCACACAAAAAAATTATATTTTAACCCGGTTAATGTTCTATCATTTTTCGAAGCGACTAACTCATTCTACAAGGGGTATGGCCTAGGCCCAGGCACCCTGGTGTCGCAAACACCGTTCCACAGGGCAATTAGAATTATTTTATAATTTGCTTATTTTGATACTATAAGATAGAAATTTGGTGGAAATTAAATTAACAGGAGGACTATTTTATTACATACGGTAAGAGATCATGGATTAAGATAAGTTGGTGGCCTGAAGATGAAGGGACTATTGTGGAATTAAATTAGTGAAAAGAAAAAAAATTATCTTTAAGATGAGTTACGTTAGGTTCAGGAGTACTGCGCCTGGTCTTTTTTTGTTACTTCTGTCTTGATTGTCTAGTTCATGACTGGGTTGGAGATATTGTTTACTTTTTCTATATTTTTAAAAAAGTTTTTTGCGATTTTTGCAATACAATTGCTAATTATGTTTACATTTAATTCCTCATGTATGGCTCATTTCTGATGAACCATTAACAGTTTGCAAGTTGTCTTAGTGTGACATTTTGTGCTTGCTGCATCGTTTTCGTTTTAGAATCACATAAAAAACCCCAGACGGGACAAGCATTGGTAATAATGGGTCGCAACATGGTTTTATACACAAGTACCTAGTTTTGTATAGATAGAACGGAGTTTCGGGAAGTTAAGGGGTTGAGTAAAGCTTTAGTACCCCGAAACGTGTTTAAAATGTATGTGATATGTGGCGCCCAAATGAGTCTTTGGTCTAAAACAACAGCTAAATATTTTACTTGCTTGGCCCAGGAGATGCAGGTATCGTACATTTTAGCAGTGATGTTCAGGTGAAGGCTTCTTTTATTAGTGAAGTATACTGCTTCGGACTTTTCAACATTTGTTTTAATTTTCCATTTTATCATTCAGAACTCTAGTGCGTGGATGTGTCCCTGTAATGTTTGTACAACTGCGGCCATAGACGCATTTTGATATAAGATCGCTGAGTCGTCTGCGTATAATGCTAGTGTAGTGTCAGGGTTGTGTGGAACGTCGTTCGTATAAAGTGAAAAAAGGGTTGGTGAAAAAACGAGGCTTGCGGTAAACCGGGAAGTGGTACTTTTACGTGTAGAGAAAGTATTGTTATAACGAACGACAAAATTTCTATCATATAGAGAGGAATTAATGATGTTTATGATGTAATCTGGGAATCCCAGGGTGATTAGTTTGTATGTAAGTCCCTCCAACCATACACAGTCGAAAGGTTTCGAAATATCGAGAAAGATGACGCCAGTAATGCGTTTCTTTTGGATTCCATCTGCGATGAGCTCTGTTACCCTGTGGAGTTGGTGCATTGTTGAATGTTTTTTCCGGAATCCATATTGCTGTAGTATTAGCACATTATTTTCTTCTATGAAGGTTTGTATACGTTTCAGGATGACGGCTTCGGCGATTTTACTGATTTTGATAAAAGACTTATAGGTCTATAGGAGGTGGTGAAGGTAGGGTCTTTTCCAGGCTTCAATATTGGTGCGATTATGGCCGTTTTCCAAGTGGCTGGGAAGTACTGCAGTCTGAATATTGCATTTATTAACTTCGTAATTTTGGCATCTTTGGATCCATTTCTTTAATCATCTTTTTGCTAATTTTGTCCAATCCAGGGCTTTTCTGGTTTTTCCTTTTCTCGATATAACTACTTACTTCCTACTGCATGATTAGGGGTATGTTGTTAGTGTTTGCTCTTGATTGAAATTGTGTAATGAGAGAATTAACTGTGTGTTCTGTTTGAGGGTGTGGGATGTTGTGAGTGCGAAATTGAGAAGCGTAGTTATCTACGAGAGACTAGGCTTGCTCAAAATCAGTGTAAGCGATCCCGTTGGGGCCGTTAATGGGCGGAATATTCGTGTTGCGTTTTTTAAACTTAGCAACCACATTCCAGACAGAGTTAGCATCTGTTGAAAGCGATTCTAGGTAGTTGGCCCAGTCGAGTTGTGAGTGTTTTTTAATTAGTCCTGACTTCTTGGGTAAGTAGATTCATATTAGCCTTATCAGCAGGGCATCTGGATCGTTGCCATTGTTTACGAGCATAATTTCTTTTTCTGATAAGTTCTCGTATAACACAATTTTTATATCCTTTCTCCTCCTTTATTTCCTTACTATTTTGCATTAGTGCGTGTTGTAATTCCTCTCTCAGTGCAGTTGTAAATGCATCTAACTCATCTCTGGTTTGTATCGTATTGAGTGGGTACTGGGTGTTGTTTAGAGCTTTGGCATAACCTGCCCAGTTTGTAATAAGGGCTCTTTTGTGTGGTGAACTGTAGGTATTGATGTTGATTTCCATCATAACTGGGTTATGATCTGAGGACATTTCCGCCAAGCTTTCTATATAGCTTGGGACATTGATATTTTTCAGAATAAAGAAATCAATTACAGATGGCCTACCAACACCACATTGTGTTGGTTTTACAGGGAATACTAGGTTAACGTTGGCCGCCTGGGCAAATTTGTTTATTATGCGTTCGTGTGAGTTGATATCCCAGCAATTCCAAATTCTGTGGTGGCGTTAAAATCTCTACCTATTATGACTCGATTGTACGTGTTTAATAATGTTTGCAAGTCTGTGTTAACAGTATTTGCGGGGGTGTGAATAGGAAAATAAGTGGAGATAATAGTGACTGGTCGTGAAGTGTTTGGAATGAGTGTAATAGCTAGGGCTCCGAGAGGTAAAAGCTGTCTTAATGTAATTAAGTTGTGAGAGATAGAGCGCTTAATTAACATCAGCAAACCTCCACGTGCGTTATCTCATGGGGCATGCCATCCTTCCATAGATCTGTTCCGACGGTGCGTAACATAATTATAAGCTGTAAATAAATCTTGAGGGCCAAGCATGTGCTCTTGTATGAGTAAAATATGGGGAGCGTACTCATATATGAACTACTTGAGTTCGTGAACTCGCGGGAGCAAACCATTTGCATTCCATGTAACTATCGTGAGTGATTGATTATAATTGTTATTACTGAGATATATAATTTGATATTTCAATGACTATTTCAAAAAACAGAAACATTTTATCCACAGAATCAGTAAGTGCCTTTAATTTGGGCATATATTTTTGAAACACTTCATTCATGATAGATATTTTGTTTAAGCCAAAAATTTCGTTATGCTCAGTAATATTCTTAATAAAAGTAAAGAACTCAGATAGTTTATAAGGTTTCTCCTTCAATCTCTTGACTTTCTTCGTGAGCATAAACTGTGAAACCTTATGTGGAGGACAGTGAGCAGATCTAGGCTATGTCCTTTAGTGTTGAAGAACTACAAGTCAGAAGGAGGGTTCAAAAGTGACCCTTTAATTCAAATATTTACAACTCTTCAAATTGAGAGTAAGCCACTACTTGGGCTGAACTAAAATAATATGAAAATAAAGTGTGTTAACAAATTCAATTCCCTAACTTAGCTTAAGTAGGACGGCGAGGGAAGCTTAACTCTTAGTGAAATGCAATAATGCGAATGTCACTAGCAAACACTGGTAATTGCAAATTGCCTATAAAGGCGAACTTTCAGTAGACAGAGGAAATCTTTTCGCGCACAGCCTTACGGCGATAAATCCAAGGCTCTGTCTTTCCCCTCGTTAACTCCTGCCTTTTAACTGCTAACAGATATATGCGATTTGCATAAATATCTCACTCGCGCTAAATTCGGGCAGCAACTGAAACTTTGAGATATCGATAGGAAAGTTCAAACTAAAAATAATTTGGTTAATTAAAATAATGAATGCTACATAGTTGCTCCCAGAATTTAGTTTCGATAGGAAAGTTCAAACTAAAAATAATTTGGTTAATTAAAATAATGAATGCTACATAGTTGCTCCCAGAATTTAGTAGTCTGAAACTAAGTAGCCTAAAATCGGCTTTTAGTGAAGATGCTAAATTCTAAATCTAAATTTTCCTTCCTATTCGCCATCCTTTACAATTGTAAGTTTTAAATTTAGTTTAAATCTCTGTTTGTGTCTTAGATATTTTAACATAGAATATCGTTTTCCTTCTTCACATCAAAAAGATCCATCAGAAATTTGGCTTGACTGATCTGGTTCCTTCCAATCTGGAAGGAAATAAATTTTAATTTCATGTTATAAGTACATTTCACCTGAAAAGTACAACATTCCCTTCCTCTGATGCTTTCCGTAATGACTTTTATTCGCGCTTTTTAATTTCTATTAGCGCTTTTCGCCAAACGCATTCATTTTACACTTATTTATTTTTTTTAAAACTTCCCCCTTGTTCTCTGGCCAAATGTAGTGTTTGTGAAAAACACGCAGT
>KK119601.1:0-52501 GCA_000611955.2 Stegodyphus mimosarum | reverse complement strand
TAGTAATTGCAATTGCCTATGAAGGCGAACTTTCACTAGACAGAGGAAATCTTTGCGCGCACAGCCTTACGGCGATAAATCCAAGACTCTGTCTCTTCTCCTCGTTAACTCCTGCCTTTTAAACTGCTATCAGATATATGCGAATTGCATAAATATCTCGCTCGCACTAAATTCGGGCAGCAACGGAAACTTTGAGATATCGATAGGAAAGTTCAAACTAAAAATAACTTGGTTAGTTAAAATAATGAATGCTACAAACTTTGTACAAGAAATTCATCGAGTCCCGAAATTCCGAATTAATATCCAGTTCACTTATATCGATATAAGATCTTTCGCACGAAAGATCGAAACACGAAATTAATCGAAACACGAACTGTCTTTCGTGGTTGATACATCTATCGGATCATCCCCGAACCTTTAAGTGTTGGTCCAGGGCGCCGATAGATTCCATTTACACATCCACGAAAATATCACCTAGGCTTAAATGAGAAATTACACCCCATTAATAATGGGGATAAATAATTAATCCGTATTAATAATGGCTTGTTCCCGATTCATTGCTGCTGACCATGGAATTCAACGAGGACCAGATGTTGACTGATTTAGAAAACTGCTGATTGAGAAACTTACGTAATCCAAAGAGACATGCTAGTACTAAATCTACTAACTGACAAATTTTTAGAAACTAGAAAGCTATCCAATTTAGAAACGGAGGGACATGGGCAATTCTTTAAACTTAAAACGAAACCTTAGAGTAATTATATAATAGGACAAAAACTCCTTATAAAGAAAAATCTCTCATGGTCAGGATCCAAAAAAAGTCAGACTAGGAAAAGAGAGAAAGCTAGAATAAAACTGGCAAAGTCAACAAAAACAACAGTAAAACGAACGTTTAGCCAGCCTGCATAAGATGAAGTTCAGCAAAAAAATTAATTTAGCATCCTAACAGATAGAGAGAATATAAATCACAACTTAAAACAAGACACCAGCGAGCAACAAGAATCCGAAACAAATTTCCAATAACAATGCAGATTAGATTCAAATCAGCCTCACAAAAATATAAAACCACCTCCCATTGTAATATCGTAAAGAGAAAAGAAAAATGGAAATTTTTGAATGAGAAAATTAAACTCTCTTATGCATCCACAATTTTGCAAGAGACTTAAAAATTAATATGCTAAAAATTAAAGTAACATAAACAGAATATTACCGAAAAGTAATTGCACTGCTTAACGATCCAGACGTACCGTATTACTTACCGTTTTGTGATGCATTCCGAAAAGCTGATAGAAACGGTAATAAACTTTCAAAGAACATTCCTACAGAAGGTATTAAGCAGGAATTAAAAGAAATTAATTTTCCTGTTCTAAGATTAAAAACACTGACTAAATATAAAGATGAAGTTATTATGCCTCTTCCCATGATATTGATCAATATAGAAAGAGACGAAGCTCGCAGGAATATATAACATCATAAACATTGTGCACATGAATGCTGTAATTGAACTATCAAATCGAAACCCCAGGTGCCACTGATAGGGCCATAGACAAAAAAGTGCTCATCGTTGCATGAAACACGACTTGGACATGCACGCACGCTGAAAAAGGTGGACCAGGGCACTGTATTCTCTGCGGTAGAGTTCATTTGGTGCCCTGAATACTCAATATATAAAGCAAAGACCACAACTGAATCTAAGACTGCCACTGAATTTAAGAAAAAAGAAAGTGATTTCCCGACCCAACCAGATACTAAAAGTTCTGCCAAAGGAAAGCCAAGGGCCTGGAGAAAAACCACTAATATCCTAGTACCAAAAACAGAATTTAGAGTCTTGATAAAAATGCGAAAAGACTTCTAAGTAAATATAGGAATGCGAAATCGTCCATTAAAAATATCTAAGTGCAACTGAAATCATGGACATTGTTGATTCACTTGGAAAAGACCTGATCAACTAATTTCTGATCGTCTGTTCTCACAAAACTACAAGATTTCCATTCAAACATACTGGACATTATTTTTCATGTTTTGAATAGGGTTCCACTATTTTTTTTTTTTTTTTACTTGCAATAACGACTTTCTAACTTTCCGAACTTTCAGGACTTGTAATTTATCTCCCAGTAGAGGACGCCACTTGCTTTACCTTCAGTGAACCATCTCGAGCAACAGTGTTTTTACCATGGAGGTTAGAACCCATGGTTTCCTCCATCCTAACCTCCATGGTTTTTACGATCGATGAAATCGAAAATAAGTCATTTTTGGCCGATAGATGGCGACTCAATAGCCGCTCATCTGTTAGAGCTCACGGCATGCTCACGGAGGTGAGAAAGGAAGGAGGGGCCAACTCCGCATTATAAGTGAACCACTGCTCCAAAGCTTCGGTCTCCATATGGGGTGTTTTTGTTTACATTCTGAAGCTCCCTTGACAGCGCTTCGACAGTAATTCGACACACGACAGTTCCATACAAATCGAAAAACGTGACATTTCCTCGGCATAAAATACACATTAATTGTGTGATGGATAATAGCAGTTTGTATAGTTTAGTGGCATTTACGCAAAAATCACATCTTGGTTATTTTTCGATAACTGACAACAGCGATTTTAATTATGAATTCGTTTTATAAAATTTTAAGCTGTTGAACTACAAAAATATTAGCAAAAATGTTATGCTTAAAGAATGAAAAATACCTTACGGTACCTTTAAAATTGTATACGTCTTTCGGTACCCTTGATAGAGTATTCGCTACTTTTATTTTATGTTTCAAAGGCCAAAATGCTTTAAATAAAGTAAATTTTTTTGTCATCCATATATTATTGTAACACGTACTTTTTAAAAATTTTTAGGGGAGAGGCTTTATAGTTGTTCATTTTAAACTCATCATTTTATTTTTATGTAACTAAAAAATAATCACTTTCTGTTTGCATTTTTATTTATTTGCATTAATTTAAAAATAAAATTACCACCAAATGCTGCAATCCTCATCAAAATTAATAAATATACACACAGATATGTCAGTAAGTTAGCTTTTCTTTGATTTGTAATCACACATTTGTGTAAAATTATGTACAGTTTTACACAAATGTAAACAAAATGGAACAGAAGACGGACACATTTGCAAATTCGGCGGAAGTACTATGTGCGGTCAAGATGATGTGACCATGTGAACGTGCTACATCAACAAGACAGCTTATTAAGAATTTAAAAGTAGGGTAATCGACGGAGGTCAAAACATTTGTGTATCCTGCCAAGAGAGGTTCGATCATGTATTTACTAGAAGATTTGAATTTGATGATGAATGTATCCTAAAACGTGTTTTAAGTAAAAAGTTTGAAACTTGATGGCCAAATGTAAATATAAAATTGTGCATGTTAAAATATTCGTAATTAGGATCATAGGTCAGGTTAAGTTTTAATTAAATAGAGTAAGGCATGCAAGGGCTATCTGCCTAAAGCGAGAGATGCCATCGTAGAGGAATTTCGAAGAAAAACTGACCTTTGAGTGGGTATTAAAAACAATGCATGTAATTTTCATTCAAATGATATTTATACATACTTCTTATGTAAAACTTTCAGGTACATGCTAAATTATTGTAAATTACTTTACTCGAAAAATATAGTGAATGCACAGAAATTAGAGATTTGCACATGCCGAAAATAAAAAATATGAAATATGTATGGGTATTTATGCATATGCTTGCAAAAAGCATGTATCTGCCTTTAACAAAATATGTAATTATTTATTAAATTATTTAAAAAATGTATTTGAAATGAACCATTTATTAATTCATAAACTCCTGTGAAAGTTACTGTGAAGAATTCTAATTATTAAATGTATCTAAATTTACAATGATTATAAATATTATCTAAATATATAATAACCTTAACATTGAATTGTAAACATAAAACCATTTAAGCCAGAATTGTTCGTATTGGAAAACAATCTCTTAGAAGGTACTGTAAAGCATAAGATGCGCACTTAAGGAAGTAATAATGAAGAGTTTTAGAATATGCAGTGATGAAAATAAGGGTAAAAAAAATTGATAAATATAATAAAAAGAATTATCCCCTTACATTTTATAATAACGAAGTTACAAGTTCTAAATAATATTTAAGAAAATCCTTTTTTTATTCCCTTTCAGAAATATTCAGAGAAAGTTCAGTATTATTTAACGTATTTCACTATTAAAATAAAAGGTCCTCTATTTTGAAATGGACCGAATACATCATTAGTTATAAATTGACTTGGATTTTTCTATTTAAAAGATGCTCAGAAGCTAAAAAATCATGTCTTTTTGAGAAAGTATTTTAGGAAGAAGCTCTATAAATAGAAAAGAAATAATGCATACTTTTAATATTAATAATACAATAAACTTTGAACTTAATTTTTGTAATCCTTAATCGAATTACCTTAAATTTTTTTTCTAATGTAATTAACGAAAACTTGTGAAAATTATAGCATTTAATTCCGTTCAGAATGAAATATTGTAGAAAAACGTATTCTTTTCACATGCTCAGGACAGGAATATTGTAGAAAAAGAAAATATATATACATTTATATGTATATTTACGACCTAATTACAAAATATTTACATCCGATCGCATGAAAACCCATTGATCTTGCTGAAACAGCAAATAGTTTAAAATTCCCCAACAGATGGCGGCACCAGCCAACAACATTTTATTCTCTAAATTAGGCTTGTCGCCCATGCTAAGTTTAAACATAAGACGTAAATAATGTCTAAAAAAGATTCGGGAGTAAAATTCACATTTAAATAATAGTATATAATTTTTAAGATATAATTCATAATTTTTATAATTTTAACCACATTTATATTAACGTTTATACTCAGTACATATAATTTATCTGTGAACAAGATGTGTGAAAAAATGCCTCCTGTCCTTGTTGTTCAATCAGTAGCACATAGAACGTGAGAATTGATGTTGGTGTGTTTTATCTTATCATGTTTTTGCGAAAATAAGATGGACGTGGAATAAAATAATAATAAAATCTGGATTAGTTGAGTGTTGACTTTACAGTGAGAAAGATACACGCAACCTATGAACGTAATGCAGGGTTATTCAAAAAGAAAGAGCAAATTGCAATCATGTATTTCTTCCAAACTACAAAAGATAGAAACATGATTCTAACGTTAATGGATAGAGAAAAGTGTACAATTTATTATTAGTACGGGTAAAAGTTCCAATCATGGCCGCATTGGCGCTGTTGTTTGTTCTGGTATTATTTGTCTGTTGGAGCCCAAAGAAAGCCACATCGCGAGCAAGCAAAAAACTTAAAATTCCTCAACCAACGGTATGGCGAGTTCTAAAACATCGTCTGCACATGGAGCCATACAAACTGCAGTTATTGCAAGCATTGCATCCTGACGACCACAACAAAAGGTACGAATTTTGCAGTGGCATATTAGATGATATGGAAGAAGACAATTTTGCTGCACGATAAATTTTTTCTGATGAATCCATTTTTCATCTTTCACACACGGTGCTCATATTGAATGCATACCATAATTGTCAACTTTTCTCTATCCATTAACGTTAGAATCATTTTTCTATCTTTTGTAGTTTGGAAGAAATAAATGTTTGAAATCTGCTCTTTCGTTTTGAATAACCCTGTATATTAATAATTGGTGACTTTGGACATATAATCAACATGCCGGACGATACCACAGAAACAGAATACGTGGTAAAGGCAAGTCCAGGTAGCATCAAAATTCCACCGTTTTGAATTGATATATCCGAAACGGCTTTACCAGGAAGAAGCCCAGTTCCAGATTTGTGGTGTTAAAGCAGAGGATACGAAATTCAATTACTTGGTCGCACAGTTGGAACCTCGATTCATTGAAAATATATGGGATATCATCAAACGTGGCTCTAAGCAGAAATACACAGCTGCAAAAGAAAGACTCTTGAATACTTTCAAAGAGAATGAGAATAAGAGAACAAGGCCTTTAATTACTGGACTGGAATTAGGTGACATGATGCCAAGCCAGTTGTTGGGGAAAATGCGCTCACTTGGGTCAAATGACATATCGGACAAAGTGCTGCGCACCTTTGTGGCTGGATAAGATGCCAGACGCTGTTAAGAATATCCTAATTGTAAGTGAAGAATCTCTGGAGAAATTGGCGGAAATGGCAGATAAAATTATGGAAATGACTCTACGATCCCCAGAATTGTCCACTATCCACGCTAAGCCAGCTGGCATGGATGAGTTAATTGCGAAAATTTTTTCTTTTGAATTACAAATAGCAAGTATGCAGTCTGAGAAAAGACAGTCCCGTAGTCCTAATCGCGGCTACAGTCACTTCAAGAAAAAAAGCCGCAGTAAATCTCGTAAGAGATATGATCCCAAAGGCAAATTGTGTTTTTATCATTTTCGCTTTGGTAAAAAGTGTTTCCCGGAGAAATGTGTCCCCCCTTACAGTTGCAACGAGTCGGAAAACCGACCCCAGCAGTAGATGTGGCGGTAAGTTCTGCTGCAGAGGAATCCAGTTACCGCAAATTCCGTCTATTTGTACAAAACAAAAAAACGGGTTGCCAGTTCCTCGTCGATAGTGGTGCTGATGTGTCAATTGTACCCCCTTCTAAAACTGACTCTAAAGTTTGTGACTATAAACTATATGCAGCAAATGGTACTAAAACACCCACATATGGTATAAAAATGCTTTCTCCGTCGACCATTTCAGTAGCCATTTGTTGGGGCTAAAGTTTTCAAATGGGTAATTGGAGCCGATTTCTTAAATAAATTTCAATTGTTGATTGATATATATAACAAAAAATTAATTGATGGTGTAACCAACCTTTCTGTCAATGGGGAAGTTACAGACATTCAAAATGATAATTTAAGTACTGTTAGTAAGTCATCAAAATATTTTGAATTGTTGTGCAAATACCCCTATTTAACAAAACCAACTTTGTCTACTAAGCCATAAAACATACTGTTACGCATTATATAACTACTACAGGTCAACCTGTGTACTCAAGAGCTAGAAAGCTGAATCATAAAAAGCTGAAGTTAGCAAAGCAAAAATTTCAATTCATGCTGGATCATAACATCATTCGGCCATCGAAATCTCAGTTGGCTAGTCCCCTCCATTTGGTTAGTAAGAAAGACGGTACGTTGAGGCCATGTGGTGACTATAGACGTCTCAACGCACAAACTATACCAGATAGGTACCCCATTCCCAGAATTGAAGATTTCAATTATATCTTAAAAGATAAAACCATCTTTTCTAAAATTGACCTAGTAAAGGCATATTACCAGATTCCCATTGCAGAAGAGGACAAACCCAAGACAGCTATAACAACAACTTTCGGTCTCTATGAGCTTAATATGATGAGTTTTGGACTCCGTAATGCTCTATCTACTTCCCAACGCTTCATTACAAAAGTATTATGTGGATTGGATTTTGTATTTCCGTACCTGGATGATATCTTAATCGCCTCTGCATCAGAGGAAGAGCATAAGTTGCACTTAAAATTAGTTTTTGACCGATTGCAGCAGTATGGACTTTGTATTAATATAGCAAAATCAGAAACGGGAGTTGCTCAAGTAGAATATCTGGGTTACCTCATAACCGCAGAAGGTTCTCATCTACTGCCAGAAAAAGTTGAAGTAATTCGTAATTATAAATTACCCTTAACAATACATGAACTTCGTACATTCTTGGGTATGATAAACTTTTATCGTCCCTACTCGAAGAATGCCGCAGAAACTCAAGCAGTCCTATACGAAATGTTGAAGGGCGCCAAAAAGAAAGATCGTCGTAAAGTTCCATGGACAGACGAAGGAATTCGCCAATTCGAGAAGTGCAAATCTGATTTAGCCAATGCTGCTCTTCTGTGTTTTCCAAAACCTGGATTGCCTTATCTTTGTGTACAGACGCATCAGACTTTGCTATAGGATCAGTATTGCAACAGTTGGAAGACCAAGATTGGAAACCAATTGCGTTCTACTCCAAGAAACTCAATGCTCCACAGAAAGCTTATAGTACCTATGACAGAGAATTGCTAGCAATATCTTTCTGTGAAGCATTTTAAACATCTTTTGGGAGGACGTGAGTTTATCATATTTACTGATAACAAGCCCTTAGTATATACATACAAACAAAAGAATGAGAAAGCATAGCCGAGGCAACAACGCCAACTTCAATATATATCTGAATTTTCAACGGATATTCGACGTATTGATGGCAAAGAAAATTTAGTTGAAGATGCTTTGTCATGAACTGAAGCAGTCTCAGTCATTGATTATAATGCAATAGCAGATGACCAAGAAAGCAAAGAAGAATTGCAACAATTAAGAACAGATAGTACGTTTTTGAAATTTAAATCATGTACATTGCCATCTGGGAAACATTATGGTGTGACAGCTCAACAACCAACATCAGACCTTTTATCCCAAAACAATTCAGATAGTAAATGTTTAATCAAATTCATAATTTCGCTCACCCAGGTATCGGAACGACTGTAAAACAGATGACTGACAAGTTTATCTGGCCCAACATGAAGAAAGAAATTCGTGAGTGGACCAAGACTTGTATTAATTATCAAAGGAGCAAAGTCAACAGACATACAAAATCAAAATTCACTGAGTTTTAAGTACCTGATGCTAGATTCAGTGTTGTGCATGTTGACCTGATTGGTCCATTACCACCATCCGAAGGGAAGATATATTGTCTGACTTGCATTGACCTTTTTTCCTGTTGGACGGAAGTAGTTCCCTTATCAGACATCACAGCAGAAATGGTAGCCAAAGCATTTTACAAACACTGGATTAGTAGATTTGGCGTGCCTGGTTCCACAATCTCAGATGAAAGAAGGCAATTTTAATCTCAGCTGTTCAGAAACCTTGCAAAAATATGTGATGTTTAAGTTTCGCAAACGACTCCATACCATCCACAGTGCAATGGGAAAGTGGAGCGATTTCACAGAGCTTTAAAAACTGCAATAAAGGCTCATAGCAGCATTAGATGGACAGAAATCTTACCCACTATCCTTCTAGGATTAAGAGCTGCAATACATCCTGATACTAATCACTCACAAGCCCAAATGGTATATGGTATGCACATAAGGTTACTAGGTGAGTTTTTCAATCAGCCTACCACAAGAATTGAACCAAAATCATTTGTAACAAAGTTACAAAATTTTATGGGCCAGTTTAAACCAGCTAAATCACCAGTTACTAACGAACAAAAAAATTTATGCATAAAGACTTAGAATCATGTTCTCATGTGTTTGTGAGAATTGATCGTGTGAAAAGGCACTTGAGCCACCATATGAAGGACCTATTTTTGTGGTACAAAAATGTGATAAGTATTTCTCAGTTTTAATTAAAGACGAGTCAACATCTCAGTTGACAGACAGAAACCAGCGTATCTGTTAGTTTTGGACAAAATAGCAGAAACAGTGACTGAGCATAAACAACGAACTGAGATTTCTAGTGACAAATCTTCTGATACTGCACCTAATAACCAAACCTACTACACGACATGGTAGGGAAATCAAAAACTCTGTCAGATTTCAAGATTAATGTTTGTATATATTTTAGAGTGCTTAATCATGCCCATGCAATTATGTTACCTTGTATGTAAATCTCAGTGATCAATTATTTTTTTATTTTTTTTAAGATTTAGAGCAAAGGTCAGTTTACTTAATAAAATTTTGATTAGTTGAATACATCGTTTTAAAATTTCTGGAATAATTGTATGACCTGATTAATATCTGCTTTATATTAATATGAAAATTAACTTCAGTGTCCAAGATCATAACTATTAATTGTATTAAGAAAGTCACGCTTCATTTTATCGTAACTAACCTTACTGGTAAGGGAATTATGTTGGAACAACAAATAGTTTAAAATCCCCCAACAGATGCGGCACCAGCCAACAACATTTTATTCTCTAAATTAGGCTTGACAATAGCACATGCTAAGTTTAAAAATAAGACGTAAATAATGTATAAAAAAGGTTCGGGAGTAAAATTGACATTTAAATAATAGTATATAATTTTTAAGATATAATTCATAATTTTTATAATGTTAAACACATTTATATTTAATTATATGTATTCAGTATAAACGTTATCTGTGAATACGCTGTGTGAAAAAATCCCTCCTTCCTTGTTGTTGAATGAGTAGCACATGGAACGTGAGAATTGATGCTGGTGTGTTTTATCTTATCATGTTTGTGCCAAAATATGATGGACCTGGAATAAAATAATAATAAAATTTGGATTAGTTAAGTGCTGACTTTACAGTGAGAAAGATACAAGCAACCTATAAATGTCATAAATATATCAATCATCTTAATGGTGGCCCACCAGCGGCCGAGCAGTAAAGAAGCTGAACACTGGTAGTTCGGTCCGAGGTTCGAATCCCGCGAACGGGCTGGCTGTATGGTCGTTTTCGTGGTTTTCCCCATGTGTAACGTGTATACGAGCCAGTTTCCCTTAGAAAATCCTCCACGAAAGCATCCCTCCCCTTAGGCAGATAGCCTCGTGTGCTTTGCCATAATAGAATATCCCATAACCCCCATCTTAATGGTAAGTAACCGAATGTTTTGGTCACCACGCAGGGATCGCCAGTGCTTCAGAGCAGTGAATGGGAAAAACCAGTTAGAGGCCTCTCCTCTTACTTCCTACCTCCATGGTTAAGCTCATTTTTCTTTTCTCGGAAATTATTCATGTTTTTTCAGAGACTACGTTAACAACACATACCAAGCAAAGCAGGTTAAAATTTTTAGCATAAATAATGTTTCCAAGATTAGTGTTTTCTAGCATTTAGTGTTAAATGGTTTTTTCAAGTACCTGATGTCCTCAGGTTTGTGCTACAAAACCTGGTAAAGCACGTATAGACTTCATTTATAATGTATTTATAGTAGACTGGAAATTCGTATAGAATTTTTAAATGCCTTCTATATACGTAAATAAGTCAAGTACCTTTAAGTTTTAAAGAATAAAGTGTATAGACATTTCACAATATTTTATTATATATAAATATATGTTATAATATATATATATATACACTCACGTTTGTGAAAATTGCAACACCAAGAAGGAATCGTCATAATTGAATACAATTTAATACACAGTTGAGTGGTAGTGGTACAAATAAATGATTAAATGTTCAAAGCAAACAAACAAGAACAAGAGATCAGAATCAGTATTTTGTGTGGCCACCACGCGCCGCAATAAGTGCTGCTACACGACGTGGCATGGAGTCAAACAAAGTTTGAATGTCTGACTGAGGAAGAGCATTCCATATCGTTTGTACGCGTACCCAAAGTTCGTCTGCAGACGCAACAGGACGAGGATCACGAGCAAGACGCCGACCAATGACATCCCACACATGTTCAATTGGCGACATATCCGGGGAACACGCAGGCCAAGGAAGAAGCTGTACCTGCTGCGCTGCAAAGAAGGATTTAACAATCCGAGCAGTATGAGGGCGGGCATTGTCCTGTTGAAATACAGCGCCTGGCAAGCTTTGAAGGAAGGGAACAGCTTCGGGCTGTAGAACTTCACGGATATACCGGTTGCTGTTCAGATTGCCCACAATTCGTAGCAATTGAGATCGTCTATGATATGCTATGGCGCCCCAGACCATAACTCCGGGTGTTCGTCCACTGTGGCGTTCGATAATGCACTCCGGAAGGTGGCGTTCACCGGCATAGCGTCTGACACGAATGCGGCCATCATGGTACCACAAATTAAAGCGGGATTCGTCAGAAAACACGACATGCTGCCAATCAGCACGCCAGTCTCTATGCTGATTGGCCCATTGTAGCCGCAGGCGGCGATGGTCGTGCGTTAGGGGGATCCTGTATAAAGGAGTCCGTGCGCGCAGTCCACACTGCAGCAGACGTCTACGAATTGATGAAGCACACAATGAAACACCTGTAGCTATTGACCACAGTGCTGCCAATTGTCTAGAGGAAGCTGTACGGTCCGTCCGCGCCATGCGGACCAGGTGTCTATCATCGCGAGCTGACGTCACATTTCGGGGTCCACTCCCGGATTTCCGAGTTGTCCGACACTCGTCCGTCCACTGCTTCCAAACGCGCATCACTGTGCTGCTGTTACGCTGCACACGAGAGGCTACTGCACGATACGACAATCCAGCTTCACGAAGGCCGATGATTCTCCCTCGTTCAAACTCTGTAAGTTGTTCAAATCTCGCTCTCTTTCGTCGACGAGGCATAAGTACAGATTGAGTTAACGTTTACCACTAGCAGATAACCACCGATAACCATACACGCCTCGCTACAGCCGTCTATTTATTCGGATCCATCAGCCGTTCAGAGGGCGCTGCTCAGCATACGCATGCGCTACGGATTTGCAATTCTAATCATTTGCATATCATGCGCTACTTTGCATTTCCTGAAAATTTCAGCTCACTCGCGTAAGTCCTTCATGGTGTTGCAATTTTCACAAACGTGAGTGTATAATTACTATCTATGTTATATCAACCTATGTTCATACAAGATTTCAAAAGAGTATTAGTTTCCCTTTGCCCAATAGCAGCTAAAAGAGGGTGGAAATGCATTCCTACTACTCGGATTAGGCGAAAGCAGTTCGCAGAAAACAGGCACCCGCGCGGTAGCGCTATCCTGGAGTAACAAGTTGGCGATTTTCTAAAGAAGTATGCCAGAGCATTTGAATGTGGTATCTGAGCGAAGGCAGGTCTTGGCTCCGTAGATCCTTCTCAAACACGATGTAAGTCGTCGATGAAAAATGTCCAGTCGCAGCCCGTGTTGCTGCCAGATTGGTCGTGACACATTTCGAAGCTCGTCTCTGATTGCCTAGGAGTGAAGAGTAGAGTAAATATGCAAAGTGTTACCTGGCAAGTTATTCTAAAGAGTTAGGGAATTTAAGTCTGTTTAAGTTAAATAACTAGACTTGGCTTTGACTTAGAAGCCTTAAAATGGCTCTAAGTCTCTTCTATTTCTATTGCTACGATAATCGTAGCTCAGAATCGGGATCGTGGGCTTTTGGACTCTAGGAATTTTTCTATAAAAGGTTTTAGCTAGTTTTGTCATGTAGATATTAATTTTTTTAATATTGCATTCACAGTAAATCGCTTCACTGCGAATAAACCAACGACAGTTGGTGGTTTGCCTGAGTACTTAGTTCTGAGCTACTTGCAGTTTTTTAATTGCGGTGTTACTAGCGTAGCCCCATACAGAGCAAGCATAAGTAATAATGGGTCGTAACATGGCCCAATAAATGAGTATTTTATTTTCAGTAGACAGAACTCCGCTCCCAACAATTAAGGGTAAAGTGTAGCTTTACGCTCTCGGAACTTATCAATTAATGTGAGGCTGCCATGGGAGCTGTTTGTCAAGAATAATTCCTAAGTATGGGACTTGCTTCCTCCACGGGATAGGTGTACTGAACATATATAATTGTTCATACTCATTGGTGTTTACTTTCCTTGTAAACAAAATAGCATCTGATTTATCGACATTTCTCTTGATTTTCCATGTTGTTAACCATGACTCTTGTGCATGAAGGTGCTTTTGGAGTGTTTGTTTTACTGAGCTGACAGACGCATTTTGTGTGAGAGTTGCCGTAGCGTCAGCGTACATAGCAGTTGTGTGTTGTCGTTCGAATAAATTTTATAGAGTATGAAGTCAATCAAAGATCCTTGGGGAACTCAGCCTTAATTGGTCTGGACACTCGTTACGGAGAGACGGGGACGCCCTAACTTTACCATTGTGGTTATACGGGCATGGTCCCACGCCCTCCTCCTGGTTTTTCATATCAGCTCCACCACAGCCAAGGGAGCGGACAAGCCAGTACCAGTACGGTCCCTGTCGAGCCTGATCCCATCCTAGGTACAATACCCGGGTTCTAGTCCTGTGAAGAATAAGGTACAATAGTACCTGATATTTTACCCCCGTGGTTGAGACTGTCTAAGTACAAATCCTAGCCAGTACTTCCCAGGAATTCTCCTGAGTCAACCCCCGGGGGGGTTAATTGGTCTGGAGGAAGAATATATGTTTTTAACTTGAACGACAAAGTGTCTGTCCTTAAGATAGGAGTTAATGAGGGTTATGATGTAACCTGGGAAGGCCAGGTTTATGAGTTTGTATATAAGGCCCTTCAGCCATACGCGATCAAACGCCTTGCAACGTCTAAAAAGACTCCACCAGTGGTAAGTTTATTTTGTAGGCCACTAGAAATCATGTCTGCGACTCGGTATAGTTGATGCGTTGTAGTGTGTTTCCTTCTAAAGCCGTACTGCTCTTTTATAAGAATACTATTTTCTTCAGCATAATACATCATTTTCTGGAGGATAACATGCTCCGTTACTTTACTAAGTGCGGAAAACAAGCTTATTGGCCTATATGAGACTGGGTCGCCAGGAGACTTTCCTGGCTTTAAGATCGGGCAGATAACTGCCGTTTTCCAAATTTTGGGATACTAACCACTTCTCAATATGAATTCAATAATATCGACTAACTTGAAAATCATGATTAGCCCCATATTGGCTAACATTTTGTTTGAAACCTGGTCTAAGCCAGAGCTTTTCTTAGTTTTCACTTTAGTGGTATATTCAAGAACGTCTAAGGGTAGGACTGGAGGAATGCTGTTCGTGTGTGACTGTGTAAGAAAGCTTGTTAGTGTATGGGTGCCTAAGTTTTCTGTCTGGGGGTGTGAAATGTCGTTAATGCAGAATTGAGAGGCGTAGTGATCGGCTAGCTACCCAGCCTTCTCAATGTCAGTGTAGGCAATTTTTTGTTGGCCATTTAAGGGCGGAATATTTGTGCAGCATCTCTTAAACTTCGTTGTCACTTTCCAGACAGAATTATCCTCTGGACTGAGCGACTCAAGATAATCAGCCCAGTTACTTTGTGCCTGTTTACGAGTCAGGAGTCTGACTTCGTGATTCAGTCTATTAAGGACGGATTTGTCCGCCGGATTCCGGTATCTTTGCCACTCCTTTCGAGCGGCGTTGCGCTGCTTGATGAGTTGTCTGATTTTTGAGTTATGAGGTCTGTTTCTGGTTTCAACATTCTTGCTATTACTGCTTAATGCGTCAAATAATTCCTTAGTAAAGTCATTGATTGCTGCGTCTAACTCATCCTCATCATGTATTATTGGGATAGTGTAGCGAGTGTTGTTGAGAGCTTTCGTATAGTCAGACCGATTAGTAATAAGGGCCATTTTGTGTAGTGTGTTATGGCAACTAATATCCAGTTCAATACTCACAGGTCTGACGACAGTTCAGCCAGACTTTCCACATGTGTGTTTTAGCAGGTAGAAATCAATGATAGAGGCTGAGTTATCAGCATAACGTTTTGGGGTTTGTGGAGCTGCAATTGTAAATCTTGCCGAGTCGGCAAAGCGGAGTATTATATTGTAGAGACATTAGGTTTTATTTGGAAGCAGGAATATTTGGAAGCCAAAAAGGTGCAGCAAAATCATCCACCACCTTTTTAGTTCGGGCGCCAGTGTAGAGACATTAGGTTTTATTTGGAAGCAGGAATATTGAAAAATGAGCAATGTCTTCACCGGGAATCGAAATATGGACCGCTCGGTTACGCGTCAAGCTTGCTGACCGCTACACCACGAAGGCATGCGAAGAAGGCGGGAGAAACGCCTCATAACATTAACTAAAGTGATGATATAAGTGCAGTTCCACTTGCGGTATTGTGTGTTAAGATCTTCGCCTGTTGAGTCTAGAAAGCGTTTGCAGATCAACTGCAACGTTTCCGTGAATATTTCTTTTAGGTTGAATATAGGCATAGATAACAGTGAACGGTCGTGCGTGCTGTGGAATGATGGTAATGACGAGAGCTTCAACAACTAAAAGCCATGGCGTTATTATAGGATAATGAGGGATGGAGCGCTTAACTAAAACAATTAGTCCTCCTTCCGCGTGCCTACTGGATCTAATTCCATCGATTCTATAAATGCCATAATTACAGATGCTAAATTTTGTATTGGGACCAAGTTTGTGTTCCTGTATGAGGATGACGTCGGGACAATACTCATCTATAAATTCACGCAATTAAAACATTTTATGAAACAGGCCATTAGCGTTTAGTGTTACAATCCGTAGGTTGCCACAGTCCATAATTAATTAGTTTTATCTAGCCCGTTAACTTCCTTCATGAAGAGGTACAGCAAATTAGTTTTGTCTCCAATATCATTCCGATTCAGCTTAGCGGGTATCTTACTTTTAAAAATTTGGGTAACCTTTTTGAGGTCAATGCCAAAGGCACGCTGGAATTCATTTAGGATTTTCATAAATTATAGAAGATTTGCAAGACTACTTGCACTAGTCGAAAGATTATTATTAATAGGTACATTATCAGAGTTGTGGTTATGGACTGTGGCTGCTACGGCGCGACCATTATTACTTAATGCAGCAGCAGGTTCGGATGCCATATTTGCCTTATGGCTGGCTTTAGCTGAATTAGCAGCTTGCGCGTAACTAAACCCTTCCCTGATAGTAGAGGGCTTTTTCTGTTTTCTTGATAAGGGAAATTTCTCGCAGCCCCTGTAAAAGGCTGGGTGTTCTTCTTTACCCCAATTAGAACACTTAGGTACAGCAAGACGGCCTTTCTGATCACAATTTTGAGTCTTATCGAAACCGGCCCATTTCACACATCGGGGAGCCACATGGCAATTCTCCGATGAGTGATGCCATTTTTGGCAATTAAAACATTGGGGTACCTGGTGCTTAGAAACGTACTTTTTTACTGTGATGGCAAAACAATATAAGCCCGAGAGTTTATGGATTTATTCAATAATATCATTTTTAAACAGTTGAACTTGAAAGAGGGGCATTGGTGTTCGAGACTTATTTTTTCTTAGTTGTACAACCTTATGAACATTACATCCTAATTTGTTCAGCTCGCACTTAATTTCGTCAGCATCCATATCAGAAGGCAGGCCTCGCAAGAGAACTTTAACTGGCTTTTCATGTTTGAAATTAACCACAAAGTGATCAGTTCCATTATCTAAGAAGTGTCTGCTGAGAGTTCTGTGGTCATTATCTGTGGGTTGAAGAATTCTAATAAATTCCCTACTCAGTCGGCAAAGAAACTTGACGTCTGGTAGTTTAGCTGTTAAATCTTTAGCAAATTCTGAGAATTTAACATTATCTGCTGGCCTAACCATAATTGGGGGTATTGCAGGCTGAGCTGCATTCGGAATCTGCTGCTGCATATTACCATTAGACTGCGATAAATTCACATTTGCATCATTAGAACCACTATTATTTGCAGCATTAACCACAATAGAAGCATTAGAATTAATTCCATTATCATTATTATTCACAGGATTCATAGGTACATTACTACTACTACTACTACTACTAGGTAAAGAACCACGTGCAGCATCCTGTACACTAAGAATTTCAAACTTATTAGATATATCAATGCTATTTTTAGTTTTAAGTTTAACTGCCCTTCCAGTTTTGCTGGGCTTCTTATAATCCTTATCATTATCAGACATTTCCGAATCACTAGTAACTTTTCGTTTACTATTATCAGCACTGGGACCATGTGCTTTAGTATTAGGCTTAACGTCAACGTTAGTCACACTAGCATTAATACTATCACTACCTTTAGCTAAATTAGGATAACAAGCCATGTAAAAATTGCACATACCTTCTAATATTTCTATCCTTTTTCTCAGCTTTCTTATAATGCGCACATAAGCATCTGTATATATACATATCTGGATCGGTAACCTGGCGATCGGCACTTAGTTCTTGGTAAGCACTTTTAAGCACATCACGTCTTGATTTTAAATAATTGGGTTTCCTTTTGAAGCACGTATATCAAAATTAGCAAATTCATTTGAAGAACACCAGTTATCGAGATATTGTCTATTTACATCAGTTAATCCACTAACATTGGAGTAGGTAATTCCATGTTAGAATCCACAGTATCCATATTGGTAGGGGCCGAGGCCTCGTTAACGCCACGTGGTAAAGCCGGGAAATCATCAGCATCGGCCGTATCATCCGCATACTCCATCGCAAAAGCTACTAAAGTAAGAAAGCACAAAATCGCGCACCTTCACGTTAGGCGGCTGACCCCGTACTTGCATTGCTACTACTCGTCTTTTTAAGTGAAACTTTTCCGAATTTTACCGTCTTTTAAACGTTAAGTCTGCGATCAGTGGAATCGGAGAATGCTCAAAGTTATTCATGCTTTTGAAGGAGTAGATCGTGCTTGTTTAGTAAAGCAGCCAACGGCCTTAGATCACGTTTCGATTGCGAAACCTAGAGGTTGTACGCGTGAAGAGCCGCAATGTAATGGAAACGTAGTAAGAAGTATTCATACTTGATTGAACGATGCGTTCACTTTTGAGTTCCTGAGCCGAACCCCATCCCAATTAAAGAATAAGACTAGCAGAAGAAGGCAAGCTTCCGTAGACGCAATATAAGCCAGCTAACTATAAGCCAGGTGACTTTGGAATTGAAGTCAGCATGAGGTGAAGCAAATGCTCCGCGTGCTGGCGAAATTCATTCGCGTAGGGTCAGTCCTACTTTAAATGCTAGTGAAGTACAAAGCTTAAATCTGCTATCTGAGAATTGGGGCTGCTGTTATTTATATATATTGTTGCTGTTGTTTATATGCAAGGTGTTTCAAAGATCATGGGACAAACTTGGAGTGGTGATGGAGCGTACTAAAACATGCATTTGTTTATAGAAATGTAGGGTCTAAAGTGACTGGTTAAGTCAGGAACGCAAAAAACGACACGAGAGGAAAATATGTACAAAATCAACGCAAAGTGCTTCTTTGCAGCGATACTGTATTCACAATAAATGTTCAAAATTGCGACCACCAGCAGTAATACATGCTTGATAACGTCGGAGAAGGGATTGACGAAGATTTTCAAAAACGACAGGCATTTCGCGCACGCTTGCAGCCGCAATGGATAGTCGTGCAACGAGGTCCCCCAGTGAGTCAACGGGAGTCTCGTAAATGATGCTCTTCAGATAGCCTTATAAAAAAATCCAAGCTGGGTAAATCTGGCGAACGGGATGGGCATCGAATGGGTCCAATACGGCCAATACATCGGGCCGGAAATGATGGTTCCATCCAAGTAATTGTGGACCCGCACGTGGTTATGGGCTGGTACACCATCATGCTGGAACCACATGCGATCACAAACGACAGCCGGAGCATCCTGCAGCAATTCCGGTAGCACCTCTTGCAGAAAAATATGATAACATAAACCATTTGTACGTTCAGGTTAGAGGTATTAGCCTATGAGGTAGTCGTTAACAATACACGCCCACACATTCACGGAGAAGTGGGTTTGGAATGCATGTAGACGTGTGCCGTGTGGATTATGAGTTGCCCCCACGTGCATGTTGTGGCTATTGAATATGCCGTCTTGTGAGAAAGTTGCCTCGTCCGTGAATAGCACATCCAATGGGAAATCGGCCTGCGCCTCACACTGCTGCAAGAACCAATGACAGAAATGAACTCAAAGAGGGTAATCTGTCTTTTGCAAGACTTGGACTCTTTGCAAATGGTATGGGTGCAAACCATTATCATTCAATCCTCTTCAAACGGTGGAATGTTTCAGCTGCAGACGACGTGAAATAGCTCTTGTACTTGTCTGAGGTGATTCATGCACAATGTTGAAGATGAATTCTTTAGTGCGAGATTGTGCAGTTCTTCTTCCACTCCTAGTGTCAGAGGTGGCTTCAAATGACCAGTTTTCACACAGAGACCGATGCAACCTCTCGAACATTGTGTGCTTCGGCATACGCCTGTTCGGAAATCGTTCCTGGTACAACCGTAGCGCTGCTCTGCCGTTCCCATGAGCAGCACCATACATGAGATGCATGTCAGCTTTTTCCCTGTGCGTAAACTCTCCCATCACGCTCGACATCAGAGTTGCGAATGATCCTTTGATGCATCGGAGCGTGGTTTGTCCGGCTCACTACCGCCCTCTACCGCTGCATTGCCAGCCAATCACAGCTGTAGTTCCTATTACTGTTAGTGTTCCCTTTTTTGAACATTTATTGTGAATACTGTATTGCTGCAAAGAAGCACATTGCGTTGATTTTGTACATAAACACATTTTCCTCTCGTGTCGTTTTTTTTGCGTTCATGCCTTAACCCGTTACTTTAGACCCTACATTCCTATACGAAACATGCATGTTTTAGTACGCTCCACCACCCTTAAAAGTTTGACCCATGATCTCTGAAACACCATTTATATGTTATTTATTCTGCAATATACACTGCTAGCCATCGTAAATGCAACACCCTGAAGGAAGCATGCAAATAACATGAAATTTACAGCATGCATTAGCGCAGGTGAGATATGCAAATGATTAGAATTTCAGCGCAGATGAACATCACGCGCGCCTGTGGCGCCACTTTAAACGCTCTATTTAAGGCTTTGGAGTTTTCGACGATTTCAAGTTCGGCGACTGTGTTTTCCTTGTGGTTTTTTTTAAAGAAAATAATCAATTATGCTTCGTAGTAAACACCGATCATCGTTTGATCAAGTATCCGAGTTCGACAGAAGAAGGATAGTGGCCTACCGAGAGTGTGGATTATCTTTCAGGGAAATCGGTAGTCGTGTTGGACGAAACCAAACAACTGTAATGCGGATATGTGACCGTTGGATGCAGGAGGGTGCGACGGACCGACGTGTTCGATCGCATCCACCTCAGTGCACCACTTCACGTGATGACAGGAACATTGTGCGCATGGTAGTGACGGATCGCTCAGTCACATTCCACATTCAGTCTGTAACACATCATCCAGTGTCTGCGCGTACCATTCGACGCCGTTTACAGCAGAGTGGTCTGTCCGCAAAACGTCCATTGCTTCGTCTAACCTTGACGCAGAGCCACAGACGTCTCCGCCGCTAATGGTGCTATGAAAGAAGGATGTGGACGGCAGAATCGAATGAAATTGTCTTTACTGACGAGTCACGCTTCTGTCTGCAACACCACGATAGTCAGATTCGAATCTGGAGACACCGTGGAGAGAGGATGCTGAACAGCTGCGTTATGCACCGCCACGCTGGTCCTGCACCCGGTATTATGGTATGGGGCGGTATTGGATATCACTCTCACACTCCTGTAGTACGCATTGCCGTTACTTTAAACAGCCAGCGCTACATCTCCGAGGTGTTGGATCCAGCTCTCCTTCCTTACCTTCAGAGCTTGCCCACAGCCATATTTCAACAGGATAATGAGCGACCACAAGTGGCACGCATTGTCCAAGGGTTCTTCGTCAGTCGCCAGATTGAATTGCTTCCCTGGCCGGCGAGCTCTCCGGATCTTTCGCCGATAGAAAATATGTGGTCCATGTTTGCCGAACGATTGACCCAGATTACATCCCAAGCTGCCACACCAGATCAACTTTGGCAACGTGTGGAAGCTGCTTGGTCTGCTGTACCCCAAGAACACATCCAAAGTCTCATTGAATCAATGCCGAGGCGTGTGGTAGCGGTGATCTCCAACAATGGCGGCTACTCTGGCTACTGATTCTGGAAGGAACCACATTTCACAGAAGTCTTATAAATTTACATTTGATACTTGGTCAACATGTTATCTACTAAATAAATTTTGTTGTGATATCGCTTGTCTTTCTTGGTGTTGCAATTTGGGTGGTCAGCAGTGTAGCTCGCAGTAAAAGTCAGTTCACACTAACGCTATCACGCGTTCGGGGGGAAAGCGGTGAGTCAATAACGAGTTCAGAGGTATTTTTCGACTACCAGTGATCGCGCGAGTTGACTTAAATTACACTTTTTGCCGCTTGCCACCTGAGTTTCAGATATCTCTTTTCAAATGTCCAGTTTATACAACAGATTTTAAACGTACATACTTTAAAAATTCTTCTTGAGGAAAATATAAAGTCAAATGGACCAATTTTCATAAAAATTTCAGATGATAAATAAAAATGACTAAGTTAACAGAATGTCTGAATAAATTATTTAAAGAAAAATTCTCAAGTCTATTAGGAGTAATAAACTTTAATTATCAAACATACTTTACTAATGGATAAAACGTTGGCTTCCGGAGTTAAAGATTATGGATTCAAGTATCATCAGGGGCGGTGTTGTAACGGAGTTGGTGTTTTAAAAAATATTTAAAGAAAAACTTATCGCTACTTTCAAAGTAGCGCAGATCCTTATTCAGTTCCCTGAAGGTCTATACGCAAGACTCCTTAGCGCGAAGGTAGCACACTGAGTAGAGAATTCAGATGCTACTAAATCACGATTGTATTGTGGATTTGGGTCTTGCTTTTTCCGCCTTTGATAATGGTGCGAACAAATACACAACACTTTTTTTATCTATCGCGATATTTTTTTGGAAAGAAATTTGCATTTATTTTTCATTGATTATAAACGTAATTTTCTTTTCCAGTGATGGTATTATGTGCATTATCCTTCTTTTTACACAATTCCTTTGGCACAATTCATAAGATTGCATGATTGCTCTGATCTGATTCTGTATTAACTAACGCCAGACTAGCAAAAGCGATACTGGTATTAATATCAAATTGCTGGTTTACCTTATTTAAAAAAATTAATGTGTTCTTCATTATAAACAAATGGTGACGAGTAAACCATTTGTTTAAAAAAAATTATTATTTATACAGAAAGGAACCTTGTCAGTATATAGCTAATTTTAAGGAATACTTCTAGGCATTTTAATGGCTTCATGTTTGTTTTCCTAGACCTGCATGACCTATTTTCTTACAACTTTAGCCAGATATTTAATATTGGTAATAATTCCTTTATCACACATGCAATATTCTAGCTATTCCACTAGCCAGTTAAGTAGCTTTCGTTTGGTAGCTTACATCTTGCAACTTAAATGAAGTTCATTCAACTAATGCAAAATTAATATAAAACTTAAATCTGCTATGTGAGAATTTTATTTTAGAATATTAATTTCAAGATTTTAGAAGAAAATCTTCAAATTATAGGAAAAGAGTTATAGACTTAAATACAAGATTTTGTACTCTACAAGAACATTGTAAAATTAACATATTATTTTTCAATTTTGATTTAAAACCACATAGCTAATTTTTTAAGTTAGAGCATTGTTCGAAAATATCCAAGAAATGAACTTTTGAAGATTTAAAATTTGTGAAGCTGATTATTAACAAACGGTTAATCCAGTCCTTTCGAAACTTTCGAAATTCCCATCAAAAGATTGCTCTCTTTGTATATGTTTTTTATCCACAAAGATACTTTTTGTACGAAAATCACATTTTCACACTGAGGATCTCAAAAAAGGGCATATTGAACTGAGCGGTGCTGTAGCTGAAATGAGAAGAATGACAGCTGGACAAGATATGATAAGGTCGCATAAAGGTTCTTTGTCTAGGATGAAAGATTTACAAATATGCGTACCTCTTACAAATCACAGAAGAAATTCTATTTCCACGAGGTGCCTTTTTTAATGATTCCGTTTGCAGCCCCGATGTCCATGGGACAAAGAGATAAAGAAGTCTTTTCAATAGACCAGGATGTGGACACCTTTATTATGGGAGTGAAGGAATCTCCCAGAGGAGTTCAGCTCAGGTAACGAGACAGTAAGATGGAGCAGCTAGAGAGTGTGCGTTTTTTCCTGAGAAGAGCAAGGACGTTTTCCTGCTGGATCGATGGGCAGTGCCGGCCCGCTAGAACTAATACTCCTCGTGTGTAATATTAATACCGATAGCTTATTTTCCCGTTTACAAATATCTGAAATTACGGGATTGAATGTATCAAAGTCCCACATTGTCATGCATTGCGAAATGTTTTTAATCTCATTAAAATACATGTTATTGATAGAATTTGGGTAAGAAGTTTATTTGTATCCTGTATCATAACCGAGCTTTTGCGTGGCGCTTTCGGCCACTACAGCACAGCAGTAATATTATAATTGGTAGCAGCGTTTTGGGATTTTTGAAAGTAAATTTAGGAACGGACTTCTCGCCTGTGGACTTCAGCTAACATCATGCTTTGCTTTCCGTACGTTTCGTTGTGTGAGGGTTCCGGATCGTCCAATGGAAGTTCTAGAAACGGCAGTGCTGTAAAAGCCTTTTATATGAGAAGTCAGGAGACTTTTTTCTCTGGACGAGAACCATCTAATTTTCCGTACAAGGATAGTTCTCGTCGTTAAGCTTCTTCAGAAAGTGAACGTGTGTTCGCCGAAAGAAGAGCGATCTGGTGCCGCAAAGGAGTGAAATTTCCCGAGAGGACCAGGAGAGTCATCGAAGGCGTCTTCAAATTGGTGGGTACCATTTTTGTGATTTTGGAGAAGTTATGCCAGTTATTCCAGACGAAGTTGATTTTGGATATAGCTCTGTTATTGAGGACTAAAGGTTTTGTTGTGGTTAAACGTTTGCTAAGTGAAATTTAACTGTTTGTGCTATTGTTCTGGTAACTGTTTAAACTGCTTGAAGTATTGTACACGTATACTTTAGAAGAATTTAATTTTAAATCAGTTCAGAGTTATAGGACAATATTTTTGTTAAACTTTTATCAACTTTTCGGTATTAAAATTTTAGATCAATAAATAGAGAAATGAAAAATCACTTACCTTCAGAAGGGCTGCCCTGGAACTGCTTGTCTTCTTTTCTATTTCCGTTAGTCTAAGCTGAAATTCTAATCACTGCGGAACACTACTATGAATTTTTTCAGAAATTTTAATTACCATGTGAAGGATATTTACATGATATTTACAGGTTTACAATCATTACAAGCATTATGTTTCAAATATATACGGAGACGGTCTATCGATTCAACTTATATTACACGCGCCACACGTTCAACTAACTACGTTTTGTCTTTTTCCGCCAGAGGGCGTTCATGGGAGCTAAATGATTTGTAAACAAATGTCACATTTCCACCTTGAGGTCCAGTATCAGCAGCGGATGGACCTCAACTGACCTAGAGTTCAAGTCCTTTGTCGAGCTCTGTACCTCACTTTAATGTCCGACTCAGGTGTAAAGTTGAGTTCAAGAGGTATGAGGTTCTTAGTGGGTCTTATAATCTCCCCTTGTGAAGTTTTCAGTTTCACTAGTCTAATGTGTCCGTCGTGAGGTGGAAACATTTCTAGGATTCTAGCTAAGGGCCAGTTTATCCTTTTTTCATTGTTGGACACGATGACAAGATCACCAACTTTCACAGACAATGGTTCGCTGATGAATTTTGAGCTTTGTTTTAGTTGCCCTAAATATTCTGCTCGAAATCTTTTTCGTAAGTTGTTTCTCAATGTAGCTCTGTAAAGATATCTCTTATTGATGGATTTGGTATCCAAAAGATCTAATTCAGGAACTCCAGTCTCGGGAATTTCTGTTAGAAACATTGCTGGGGTGAGAGTTCTCAAATCGTTTACGTCTTCTGACAAATAAGTGAGAGGACTGTTGTTCATAATGCTCTCGCAATCACAAATGACTGTCAACAACTCTTGGTAATTCAGAGAAGATTTTCCAAGTACCTGTCGAAGAATTCTCTTTAGCACTCCAATTAATCTTTCCCACCACCCTCCCCACCATGGCGAGGAAGGAGGAATAAATCTCCATTCAATTTTCCTAACTGTTGCATTTTCTAATATAGAGTTCCAATCTATGGTCTTAAACAAATTATTTGTTCCAACAAAATTGGTTCCGTTGTCGGAGTAGACAGTGACAGGTCTACCCCTTCGAGCGATAAATCGCCTGAAGACTTGCAGGAAACTTTCGGTTGACAGAGATGAGACCAGCTCTAAGTGAATTTCTCTATATATCGAGCAAGTAAAAATTACAATCCACGTTTTCTGACCTCCTTTTAAAATCAATGGACCCGTCAGATCAACGCCATTAATCTCAAATATTAAGGCATCTCTTATTCTGTCTTCAGGTAGTGGCGCTTGAGGAGTCTTACATGAATCAGAGTCGAACCTTCGAATTTGCACACATTGTTGGATAATTTTGCGTACTGTCGTCCTACTTTTTATAATCCAATATTTTTCACGTAAAGTGCACATAACGAATTGTACTCCAGCTTGACTTAGCTTCTCATGTTCAGATTTGATCAGTTTTAGTACTAGCGGATGATCTGAGGGAAGTAAAATTGGGTAACGAAAGTCAGCATCATCATCTCTTTGAAAGATACGTATCTTCACTTTTATAAGGCCATTGGAGTTCATGATAGGTTGTAGCGCACGTATTCTCTTGTCTTTCAATCCTTCAAAAGATTCTTGTTGGATCAGCCGAAAAATTATCGTTTCAGCTCCTTTTATTTCTTCGACTGAGATTCTACCATGAATTCTTTCAGACGATTGTGCAGTTGCGTTTTTAATTAACCTAAAGATCCAATACACGACCTTTACAATCTTTTCAAAACCTGAAATTCTGTCGAAAAGATTAAGTTTATCTGTACTCGTGTTATTGCTCGCTGAAATCACAGTTCGTTTTCTCTCTCCATTTACTAAGTCAGGATGCTCTCCATCTGCAAGAGGCCACTCTTCTAGAGGTCGACAGATCCAATCTGGTCTTTTCCACCATTCGGATTTTCTCAGCTCCTCAGCAGAACAACAGCGAGATGGCAAATCCTCAGAGTTGAACTTTCCAGGAATGTGATGCCATTGATCTGGATTACTGAAGTTTCGAATCTCATTCACGCGATTTGCTTCAAAGATGGACCAATTTTCTTTCTGTTTTATCCAAAAGAAGGCATTTGTAGAATCCGTCCAGTAGAAAACTGGAACGTCTTTCAGTTTCAGATCTTCTTTTATTGCATGAGAAAGTCTGGCTCCATTAGTGCAAGCGAGTATCTCTAGTCTAGGTATGGTGAGCGGTTTTAGGGGAGCAACTCTAGCTCTTGATTGGATCAATTGACAAGTGAATCTACCTTCACCGCTGGGTCTAAGAAAAATGCAGGTCGCGTAAGCGTCTGTAGTGGTTGATATGGTGCACAAGATGCATGTATAGTCATGATGCAGATAAACGCTAAACATTTCCATAAACTCTATTTATTTACAGTACAAATAAAAAATATGCTTTACATTCACAAGCGCTGGAACAATGCGCCGTCGCATCGTCGACTCCGTAGCGCAGGGGAGGAGAGTTGGAGAAGCGACTGCAGCGCTACTTCAGCTGAACTAAAATACGTTCACAGTGAACGTATTTTAGTTAGCACAAGGTCCATCGACGAGGCGACGGCGCAGTGTTCCAGCGCTTGTGAATGTAAAGCATATTTTTTATTTGTACTGTAAATAAATAGAGATTATCGGAATGTTTAGCGTTCATCTGCATCATAACTATACATGCATCTTGTGCACCATATCAACCACTACACGTTCTTGCTTGCGTCCGAAAATACATGCATAGTCGTACTTTCGTCTATTTTGGGAAGTAGTCTAGAAATTTTGATATTTTTCAAATATTTTAACTGAAATAACCATGTAAAAAATTTCTTTGCTAGATCATTCGGCAGATTCGTGTCCCAGTTAATTTTCCGTTTACAGCACTCCTGCAGAATCAGTTTAGGCATGAGAGTAACTGGTCTAGTAAACCCAATTGGGTCAAAGATTTTACTCAATTAGGAAAGAACAGATCTTTTGCTGAATACAGGATTTTCTTCATCTTTTATGTGACAATACAAAGTATCGTCAAACAGGTCCCATTTCAGTCCCAATACTGATACAACTTCTTTATAATCTTCATCACAAAAGTTTAGAATTGAAGTTTCATTTTAAAGTCTATTATGTTTCCAACCACTTAGGTCAAATTTCGCAGTAGCCATTATTTCTCTAGATCCCTCGATAAATGAGTTCAATTCTTCAATTGATTCTACGCTCGCTACACAGTTATCCACATACATGGCGTTCTTTAGCTTTGAAGCTATTTCCTGGTGCTGTTCTGGTACATTTTCCAAATGGTAGTTAATCGTCGCAGCTAGTAAAAAGGGGCTGGCATTTAAGCCGATTACAACCCTTCGGTGTCGATATATAGTCAGTTTTTCAGGATATCCTTTCTCCCACCATAGGAACCGGAGAAAATCTCTATCTTCTGGGTTCACACCTATTTGCAAAAAGGCTCTTTTTATATCAGAAATTACTCCATACTTTCCCTCTCGAAATTTTGTCGAAATTTTTGGTATTAATTCAAGATAATTAGGACCTTTTTCAAGGCAGTCATTTAGGGATACCGAATTTTTCTCCTTTGCAGATGCGTCGAATACTGGTCGAATTTTGGTAGTCGAATTTTCACGAAACACTGCTCTATGAGGCATATTGAGGCATATGAGGCATATGAGGCTCTATGAGGCCCTTTGATCCTTTCTGCTTCCAAAATATCAACAGGTTCAATAATTCCCTCTTCTACCCAATCCTTTAAAACAGTTTCATAGGCTTCTAAGGAATTCTTGGTCTAAAGGCTTCTCACGCAAGACTTCAGAAGCTTTTCTGCAAGGATTCTATTATCTGGCAACTCAGGATGAATTTGAAGCCATGGAAGTGACACCTGATACCTTCCTGTGTCATCTCTTTCTAAAGTACGGATAAAATAATTTTCTGTAGCTTTTTCAATTTCTTGTTTTGTTTGGGAAAAAGCTGGTTCAGTTATTCCCATAGAATCAAGAGACCACAAGTCACAAATTTTTATGTCACTAATGTGTAGGGATAAAAGAACTTCATTAAAATTTTTTCCTTTGACCCTCGTTCTCCCTAATATGGTCCAGCCAAGGTGGGTATTTATTGCTACTAAACCTTCCGGTATGTGTTTTATTCCCCCTGTAAAAAGTTTTCCGGCGTAATCTGCTCCTATAAGCATTTGTATTTCATTAGGGTTTTTTCAAATAAGCAAGAATTCTCAGTAATAGTTACATCACTGGGAAAAATTTTGTTACCCTTCAGCTTCATTATGCAGTCCCCATCCTCCAATTTTGGAATGTGTGAACATATGGTTTCTTGACTCATAACTTCCATTTTACATGTAAATCCCGTTTCTGGATTACGTAACTTATTTATATATTAGTTATGATATTCCCTTTTTTCTATACCTCCAAAAAGCCCATGTGTTACACTTTCCTGACCTAAAGATTTCAGTTTCAACTTCTCCGCAAGAAATGCACTGATGTATGATCTGCTACTTCCGGTATCTAGAATTATTCTTATAAAATTGCTTTCACCATTTCCAAAAACACTGAAAATTAAGGTTTGCAAGATTACATTTTCATAAGACGAATTATTCGTTAAAGGCTTATTTTCAATTTGTTCTTCCTTAATTTCCCCGTTTTCTTTTTTAAAACACATTATAGTGGCATGTCGTTGTTTACATAATTCGCATCTTACTCTAGAAGTGCAATTAATACTAAGATGTCGTGGATGTAAACAGCGATAACATATTCCTTTCGTTTTGCATTTCTCCTTTTTTTTCTCAGTAGACCATAAAGATGCTTGTTTACACATTATAGACTCGTGATCAGAAGAGTCGCAGAATATGTATGGAGGTTTTCGCCCCGCAAACTTGTATTCGTTAATTCCGCAGCTGTGTGTTTCGCAATATGTCTAGTTTCACTAAGTTTGTTATGGTTTTACGGCGTCGCAAAAGCGATCTTTGGCTGTACCATCGAGAATGTACGTTCCCGCGCAATTAATTGGTCAGATTCCACTAGATGATTCAAATCGTAATTTGACTTTCGAACTGTTTTATTACATTCCAAAACCAAATCTGTGGTCAATGTTATAAGTAATATAGGTGTTAATAAAGCTTCATATGTTTCTGAGGTCATGTTTAATGATTCAAGACATCGAATATGTTTCTGTATATAGTTGAATAATGTACGGAAGTTTTGAATGTCACTAGAATCCTTTAAAGGTTTTATTTTCAATAATTTATCTATATGGACGTTCATCAATACATCTTTATTTCCAAATCTTTCTGTCAGAAGTTTGAAGTTTCATAATTTTCTTCGGTTAGATCGAAACGGTCAATGGTGTTATAAGCAGTACCACCCAAAAAGGATTTGAGATAATTAAATTTACTTATAGCGTCAAGCGTTTTATTTTGGTGTATGGCTGATGAAAAAGTGTTCCGAAATGTCAACCATTCACAACTCTCGCCATAAAACTTCGGAATGGTAAGTTTAGGAAGCTTTACAGTAGGACTTTCGATTTTGACGTTTTCTATCATATTTTCGCTAAGCTGCTCAGTGGCTTTAACAAGCTTAATTTTTGTTCCTCTGTATTAATTTCCTTCAATTTTTTGTTGGCTTTGTATTTAAATGTAGTTATTCTTTCACGATACTCGTCAACACCGTTTAATTCCTGGTCTAGACCATTTATGCTTATTAATTTTCCTATATCGGAATCTGTTCATTTTAACTCATTTTATTTTTCATTTAAGAGTTCAAAGGAAATTTCTAGTTCCTCTGCATTCACTTCTGTTTTTGATAATTTACTTTCGATTCGGCCACTTTTGTAACAGCAGCCCTTATGTAGCCGTGTTTCTTTTTCAATGTATCGATTAATTCCGCCATTGTTTAACATTCAAAAATTCAACAAAAATCAACAATTCACAAATTATTTATGCATATATATTATCTATATCACTGATATCAATTTCGACAGTCAACAGTTAATTTAAGGAAAATCAGTTGCTGGCAGTCCCTGTTCGGGCGCCATGTTAAAATTTTATCAACTTTTCGGTATTAAAATTTTAGCTCAATAAATAGATAAGCGAAAAATCACTTACCTTATAAAGGGCTGCCCCGGAACTGCTTGTCTTCTTTTCTATTTCCGTTAGTCTAAGCTGAAATTCTAATCACTGCGGAACACTACTATGAATTTTTTCAGAAATTTTAATTACCATGTGAAGGATATTTACATGATATTTACAGGTTTACAATCATTACAAGCATTATGTTTTAAATATATACGGAGACGGTCTATCGATTCAACTTATATTACACGCGCCACACCTTCAACTAATTACGTTTTGTCTTTTTCCGCCAGACGGCGTTCATGGGAGCTAAATGATTTGTAAACAAATGTCACATTCTCACCTTGAGGTCCAGTATCAGCAGCGGATGGACCTCAACTGACCTAGAGTTCAAGTCCTTTGTCGAGCTCTGTACCTCACTTTAATGTCCGACTCAGGTGTAGAGTTGAGTTCAAGAGGTATGAGGTTCTTAGTGGGTCTTATAATCTCCCCTTGTGCAGTTTTCAGTTTCACTAGTCTAATGTGTCCGTCGTGAGATGGAAAAATTTCTAGGATTCTAGCTAAGGGCCAGTTTATCCTTTTTTCATTGTTGGACACGATGACAAGATCACCAACTTTCACAGACGAAGGTTCGCTTACAGGTTACAATCATTTACAGGTTAAAATCATTACAAACATTATGTTTCAAATATATACGGAGACGATCTATCGATTCAACTTATATTACACGCGTCACACGTTCAACTAACTACGTTTTGTCTTTTTCCGCCAGAGGGCCTTCATGGGAGCTAAGTGATTTGTAAACAAATGTCGCAATTTTTATAATTGAGATAGTGCTGGAAAAATTTGCATCTTAATTAGCAATTTGGTTTATGGTTTGTATGTATGTATATGTTAAGTATTTAGAGATCATTAAGAGTTTTAAGGCTATTAGAGTTTAGAATTATTAGGGAATTACTCAGTTTTGGAGAAATACCTATTTTTGTATCTTGGGTTAGGTTAGTGTCTTAACTTTATTTTTCATAATGGGTGAGTTTATTAGGAAATTTGGTAAAGTTCTGTTATTAGAGTTAGCTGAGGAGTTTGATACCAATGTGTCTCAGAAAAATAAAGTAAGAGAAATTAGGCAGGCTCTTCTTAATGCCGAAAATTATGATAAAGGAGCGGCAAAAGAATACGCGGCGAGAATTTGGGCTGCTACTGAGCAGAAAAAAGCAGAAAAGATACCGGAACAAGAGAGAGCAGAACGGGAATGTGAACGAGAGGGAGCATAACGGGAGCCTGAACAGGAGAGAGCAGAACGGGAACGTGAACAAGAGAGAACATAACGGGAACGTGAACGAGTTTTCGAAATGGAAAAGTTAAAATTGATGAATGTGATTGAGACTAATAGCTTAGCTTCCACGGTTTCGACAGTTGAAACACCTAGAGAAGAAAAGGATTAATTTGAGAGATCTAGTACCGCGTTTTGAACAGAGTAATATAGATATTTCATTATTCCTTATGCTATTTGAGAAACAGGCTCCAAAAGAGAACGTTAATGAGATTAATTGGGTCTCGCAATTAATTCCTTTATTACCTCATGATGTAGCTCATTTAATAGTAAAAGAACCAGCGGATAAAGGGGATGATTATCAGCAAGTTAAGAAATTACTCATGCGTAGATTCAAGCTTAGTTCTTTGTTGGCTTTAAAAACAAAATTTGAAGAGCATTCTAGAAAGAACGGGATGTTGTGGGTGGATTTAGTGTATGAATTGTGAGTTTATTTAGAGAACTGGTTGGATTCGGTGGAAGTTCGGGATTTCGAAAGTCTTAAGAAACTTGCGCTCGCCGAACAAATTAAGCGGCGAGAATCTCTAGAAATAAGAGGACGCTACTTAGACAATTGAGAAGAATTTAAAACAGCTTTTATTTTAGCAGAGAAATGCGACAGGTATGAGCCTTTGCGAAGAGACACGAGGAGGTTAGAGTAGAGAGCGGGGTTTAGGAAACCATTTGAGAAGGCTAGAGAGCAGTATGTAAATTCCAATGGTAATGATAATCAGAAACGTAGTGTTCATCAAAGAACTAAATCGGAGGAGCATAGAAAAGTGGAGGCTTCTAAAAATGAGCAGGCTTTCAAGGAAGCAGGTTTCGAGAAACAGCGAAAAATAAGGTGTTACCAATGTGGAAAGGACGGTAATATCCAACCTAACTGTCCATCCCTGCAAAAAAATAAGGCTAATCTTGCGAATAATTTAGGAAATGTTTGGAGCCGTATATCAAGAAAGCTGTTATAAATGGGATAGAGAGAGAGTATCTGAGAGATACTGGAGTAGGAATAGATTTATGTAATAGCACTTGGATTAATACTAGTGACTTATTAGGGGAAACTGTTTGGGTGAAACAGCCTTTAAACACAGAATGTAAATATTTACCTTTGGCGAAAGTCACCATCGAAGGGAATTTTGGTGTGGTCACCACAAAGGCGGCGGTTACTCCGTTGGAGTTAGATAAAGAGTATTATTTGTTATGAAATAAAACAGCATAGTTGATAGAGGAAATGAGGGAACGACTGGTTCTTTTGAACGCTGTGGAAACTCGTAGTCAGGCGCGTGCGCGCAGGAGTTTAAAGAAAGAGGGCTCGGAGAGCTTAGATTCCAGATCACAAGATGAAGAAGAGATAGAATGTAAAAGTGTTGTGAATAATGAGATTTTGGAAGAAGGGAAGTTAATAAGTAATACGGAAGAGTCCATTGAAATTCCAGTCATTAGTTCAGAAGAAAGATCTATTCTTTTGGATATTTCGCCAACAGAATTCGCGGAAGCACAAAAGGCATGCGCTAGTTTAGCGGCCCTCTGGAAGAAAGGGGAAAGCGAAAGCGAAAAAGGGTTTAGAATTGTAAAGGGAAGGCTGGTCAGAGTGGCAGTTTCTAGAAAAGGGGAAGAGAAGTTTCATCTCTGTGTGCCTCTTGCTTTTAGGAGACGGATCTTGAGGCTATGCCAGGAGGAAATCTTTAATCATTTAGGAGTAACAAAACCAAGGATAGAGTTTTGACAAAGTATTTCTGGCCTAATTGTTACAGGAAATCGAAGAATTCGTCAGGACGTGCGATATTTGTCAGCATGCAGGTCATTATAGGGATAAAAAGAAAGCCCCAATACAGCTTGTGCCAATTATATCAGAAGTGTATAGCAGATTAAATATTGACGCAGTAGAACCTCTGATTCCTAGTTCACGTGAAAATACTTATTGAAAATAATTACGTCAATCTGTGTTGCTTTCAAACATCCATATGCCATTCCTATGCAGAATTTAATCTCCAAAAGTGTAATTCAAGTCTTAATACAAATATTTTCTAGATCAGATTACCCAAAGGAGATTCAGAGTGATTTGGGTAGATCATTTATTAGTGAACTTACGTCTGAGTTTTTTAATAAGTTAGGAATTAAAGGTGCATCATTCTTAGGCGAGTTATCCTCAAAGTAATTCTGTTGACGGTTTGCATTCTACTTTGAAAAGGCTTTGTGCTTGGAACACAGGAAGGTAAGATAGGAAAGTAACTAGTGTGATTTCCGAAACCAGCTATACCGTAGAGATTCTGGGTAAGAGTAATAGTGATACCATTTTTCATGTGAATTTGATTGAGCCTTATCATCAGCGCCCTGAGGTTGTGAATCTGATGATAGAGAAGGTCATGGAGAATATCGAGGAAGAGGCTGATATTCCTTATCTGTTGGCTGATCCAACGGAGATCGAATCAAGGAAAGTTATAACTGTTGTAAAATGTTTTTGTAGTGTCTTGGCATATTTTTTTAGGTTCAAAACTGCTTGCATCGTGTGTTTCTTTTCCAAATGGTTAGAATCAAATGTTTTTATCTTCAGTAGTAGAATTTTGTAAAGTTTGGAATTCTTAGTTCAAAACCGAGAAATATTCTTTGCGTAAGGCATGTAACAGCAGTAGTTCAAATTTTTGTTGTATTTTTGCTTTTATGTTATCTGTCTCAAAATGATATTATCTAAAAATAAGTTCAGGTTATAGTAACTGGCTTCTCTATTATCACTTAAATGGTTACCACTTGTGTTCTGGAAGCAATGAAATGTACTTAGAATTTTCCCTTCCATAGTCTAGGAAAATTCTTCTATAACGGGAGGCGTTGTCGTAAGGTCGCATAAAGGTTCTTTATCTAGGATGAAAGATTTACGGATATTGGTACCTCTTACAAACCACAGAAAAAATCTTATTTCCACGAGGTGCCTTTTTTAATGATTCCGGTTGCAGCCCCGAAAGTCAGTCTATGAGACAAAGAGATAAAGAAGTCTTTTCATTAGGACCAGGATGTGAACACCTTTATTATGGGAGTGAAGGAATCTCCCAGAGGAGTTCAGCGCAGGTAACGAGACAGTAAGGTAGAGCAGCGAGAGAGTGTGTGTTTTTTCCTGAGAAGAGTGAGGACCTTTTCCTGCTAGAGCGATGGGCAATGCCAGCCCGCTAGAACTATCACTCCTCTTGTATATGTTAATGGCGATAGCGTACTTTCCCGTTCACAAATATCTGGAATTACGGGACTAAATGTATCAAAGCACCACATTGTCATGCATTGCCAATGTTAATGTTTTTATCTCTTTAAAATTCGTGTTATTGATAGAACTTGCGTTAGAAGTTCATTTGAACCCTGTATCACAACCGGGGTTTTGCGTAGCGATTTCGGCCACTACACCACAAAGAGAATAGTCTGCACAGCTCTTGTACAGATTCTTCTCCGTACGAGAAGACACTGCAACCCTCACAATTCTTTTTTTGTGTTTTGATTTCTAAACTGGCAACAGCAGTAAAGCTTGGAACTTTCGATTTGAACTGTGTGCGTGATACTGCAGAAAGAAATGTTGGAGGTTCAGTTTAAATTATTATGTTTGACATTTGATAATTTTCTTTAGATTCAGTATTATATGATCTAGAGTGAGCACGGATTCGTGTAAATATATGCGTGTCCGCATTCCTAAGAGAAAGTATATGTCTAACATTGCTTCTGAGTTCTTTTTAAATTAGAACTTTCAGACTTAGTATTTAAAGAATACACTGGACCACAAGATAATATTTTCGAGTAATAGCAAGCTGAATTTTGCAACAATCCTCTTTGATGCTGTGCAGAGTGTCATGCCATGTCTGATTCCATTTTCATCAATGAGAGCCGTCATACTGAGCATTTGTAATCCCAGATGCGTTGGAGACCAAGGACCATAAAATGGAAGAAAGGAGGCTTCCCAGTTTTCTGCACTGTCCAAAACTGAAACCTTCCTAAACAAATGGCAGCCATGTTTATGAGATCAAAACGTTAACATATGATTCAATATATTATTTTCCTTCGTGCCCTGTAAATGCATTTTTAAGTATTTGTGGAATTTACAACAAAATATAGTACTTTTAATAAATTTTTGCTCTAAGGTAGGTAACAAAAGCGGTATTTTACTATTAGTAATACATTATGAAGAAATGCATTGAAATAAATCTGAATGCAGTATTTATAGTATTAAAGCTTTCTAAATAATGTATAAGTAATATATGTCTTCCACCTTCTTAGCATGTCTTCGTGATGTAATAGTCAGCTCGCTTGGTGCGCATTCGAGAGATCAGTGGTTCGAGTCCCGGCGAAGGCGTTGCTCATTTTTCATCTCTCCCGCTTTTAAAAATACCTAATCTCTCTACAGTGGCGCCCGAACAAAAAATATGGTGGATGGTGATTCTCCACCACCAGGATGTGGCGTTTGTGTCCCCTAATTCCCAGTCACTCTTTAAAAGGGGGAGGATATAAAGTATTTCTCCAGCCTTCTTAGCATGCCTGCATAGTGTAGTGGTCAGGACGCTAGGTGCATATTCGAGAGGTCAGTGGTTCGAGTCCCGGCGAGGGCATTACTCATTTTTCATCTCTCCTGCTTTCAAGAAAAATACCTAATGTCTCTACAAATATTTATATGCATGTTTTAGAGATTCAGTTCGACTTTATTATCTGTTTGTTAACTGTTCCTTTTTCTATATGTTCTTTAAAAATTCTGCGAAATAGACATTTTTTACATAATTACAAATCAATTGAGTAAAAAAAAATTTCTCAACTAAATACAGGCATATTTCTTACAAAAATACTTCGTATTTCACCTTTATCTTGAATAATACACAAACTGTATTTTAGAGTAGAATGAATTATACATAAGAGTATGTAGCTAAGTCACACAACATAATTTAAATCCTAACATATGTCATTGCATGATGATCAGTTATAAACGGAATTACCAAAACTTATTTAATACAATTTGTTTGCTAATAAGTCCTTATATATGTATATATATACCTCGAATAAAAAGTATATAACGCGGTAATATTTTAAGCTCTTTGCTTTCTAGATTATATCAAAAAATCATACTGATGCAATAAATATGTAATTCTGGAAAGGATTTTGGGCGTCTCATTCATACATGCAACTCCAGAACACATACTTCTTTATTTTTAAAATTACTGCTTCGATTCATAGGTAGGAGAGATATAGCTGCTCTGAAGATTCGCTTTCTGAGATGAATCCTACCTTTATTTATTCTAACCTCCTGGTTGCAGACTATGCTGCATCACTGCACGAGCTTCTGACAAAACTGAAGCACCACTTAGGTGAAAAATGTAACTCTTTTGGCGAAAAAATATATGATTATTAAAAAAAAATCCCGTGTATTTCTGTTCATTTCTGTAAAAACCTCCTAGTGTTATTGTCTATATTTTGCGAATTATATCTCTTTAAATGATCACTCCAGATAAACAGGAAAAAATTAGCAATTTATTATAAATATTAAGTAATCATAGCACAATAAATAACTGCAAGTGCTCAATGAGAAAGAGTATATTAAGCAACTCCTCCTTAGCACAAGAGAAATATCGTCAGTTGCCAAAATGTCTTACAGAGTAACTTTAAATCGCAGTTCAGCCAATGTTATATCTCCCACCTGAATAACAGCTAACAACTAATTCATCCGAGCTCTTAGACCATATTATAGAGTGTTAGATGAGTGCGGGTCTGGTACGGCACGAGATTCTGGAAGCTTCCGGAATAATCGGTTACCAAGGTTCGTGAGGAGAGTGTTTGCTCATACTCTGCATTCTACTTCAGCTTTTTTTCCCCTCAATTTAAACATTGCCACAGTCAACGAAAGATCGACAATTTCATATAAGACACATGCACATAAATGCAAAACATACGGCCACAATTACAAAACAAACCTTAAGAGTAATAAATAAATACATAAGTAAATGCACAATATTATGAAAATGAAATAAAAAGCATTTAAATATTTACTAATATATACAACAACAATAAGAATAAATTAAATCTAGAAATTATTATAATATTATACTAGACTCTATATTTTATGTTTTCCATGCGGATCATGAATCATTTATCCCTTTTTATGAGTTATGCATTGTCAGATAGTGGCATAAAAAAGTTTTGGAGCAACAGGTGTTCCTCATTTTAATAAAATTAAATACTTATGGAGTCTCTTAATTTTTGGGTAGCATAAACTATGAGCTCTAAAAGAATACATGAGGAATTATCTCCAGGTCTTAATTACAACAGAAAGTCAGAAGAAGGATATAAAGAACCCTTTATTAACTCACTATAATTTAACAGATATCCCCACTCGGGCTTACATAAAGCCAACTCTTGTAGCTTAACTTAAAACAGGTAACTATGAACATAATATAACATGTAGTAATTTAGCCTAACGGCTCACAGGATAATTTAATTCGCAGGAAGGCTCTGACTCGTAGAGTCATCAGAAAACAAGCCTAATTACTAGAAGCTCTCAGGGCCACAGCAAGCTAATCGCTAGTAATTCAAAACAGCAACGTGGCCCTCAAGTAGCCATAACACGCTCTCTCTAACTAACTAAAAGCACTTTCCCTTAAATAGCATTTCTTTCTAACCTCATTTGAATTCATACGTGCTAGCTTATTCTGGCAAGAAAACGTGGATGAAAACGAGACTGAAAGAGAAGTTCCTTTAACTAAAAATTAACTGCTAGTTAAATAAATCTCTACGCAGTGACATTAAATTTTGTTGAAAGCCAACAAGCATATATCAACACAGATAACCTGTCAAGAGAATACTCAGAATTTCTGGCCTGGATTAAATACTACTCCGAGTTTCAATTTACAACTTTTGCGCTCTTCATTCTTAAAACCGAATTGTGCTGCAGCTCCGCTCTTCAAAATTTTGTATTTGTGCAAAAATAACTTAATTTTTTTTTTCATCTCCTCTTTGGTGGCAAATTTTATGTAGAAAGCTAGAGAACTGTAGTAATATTTTGAGAATAAAAAGCAATTATCTGATACTCAATGAGCGACAAGAGTAGATATCATATTGGTATTGCGAACAGGAGTATGAGAATTTGACCTGCCTCTCGCATCCGTGCCGACTAAAGAAAACAGACTGTTGGCGAAGCTGTTGCTAAACTTGTTGTGAAAATTTTAAATTTAAGTGAGTTCCTGTTTTCGTAAGCGTGTGTTTGAAATACTAACAAGAGCTATGTTGGATATTGGTAGTGAAAGAAGGATTTTGTCTGCCAATTTTCTTTTTCAAATACTTGCGTTAGTGCGTATTATTTAACGTACAGGGTACTGAAGTTTAACTGCACAAGGTGGACAATGCTCAGCACTAGGTAGCATAACATTAGACATAAAAGTTATAAATGAAGGTCAAAAGATGGTGTTTTTGGTTTTAAAAGCCTTACAAACTGGCGTTATTTTGGGGATGGATTTACTGTAAAAACGTAAATCACAAATTAAAGAAAATATGATAACACTAACAATGAATGAAATGGATAAAGCGCCTAACTTGGCGCCAAACGTTAAAACTGAAACACCTCATGGAAGAAGATAATGTTTTGATGCTTTATGGGTTATTCTGGTTTTCAGCGGAAAAATAGAACCACTCTTACCAGAACCTGAAAAGTCTCCATTTAGAGATTGACTTTTAAAAAGTCCTTAGTTGAGATTTTCGGCGAGAGAACTAATAGGGGAAAACGAAGATCTGTGGCGCTTTTAACTCTGAGAGCAGCAAACTCTGGGCAGTGAAGCTACAGATAGGACAGACTTTGTCATCTGGGCTGGAAGGGAGCGGAGCTGTATTCAGTAATATGGTCATCTGAATTACAATGATGAATCAGGAATCGAATAGTTTTAACCAGAAAGTCACTCTGTGCTGCTTTGAACTAATAAGTACAAATCATATACAGATCAGGCTAAAATACAGACTTAATGCTCTATTAAAATAATCACAAAAATATGGTCCATAAATTGGTTCATGCCCCAAATAGGTTCTAAAGTATCGCAATTTAAAATTTCTGAAAAGTTGCTGGATTATTGCAGATGACTTTTCTCGTAGAATTTATTGCTGATTATCTTGGGACACTCTGCAAGGTACTCCAACTTTAGGTTCTCACGATTTTTTTTCTGAGGAAATAAGGTCTGTCCCTGATAATACAAAGTATTTCGTTCTGCAGGAACTGCAGTTTCTTGATGCGGTTGTCAAATACATTCGCCCACGCTGAGAAGCATATGTAATGATCGGCCAATTGACCGGAGTGTAAAATCTCTTTTTCTTTGCCAGTGAGACTTCTGAGCAGGAAAAAAGTCTAATAGTTGCTCCGTATGCCTTGCTGGGAGGGAGATAAGAAAGAAATAGTCGGTGTTACAGAGGAATTTTCCGATTTATTTAGCGATAAATCAGGACTAACCCATGACATAATACACGAGATTAAAACAGGATAAGATGGTTATAATTTTAAACGTACTCAAATTTTAAGTAATTAATTTTACTTTAATGATATACATGACTTTTACTTAATTTTAAACATAATTTTTAATTTTTTGATAGCTTTACTTGTTTAGCAGTGTCATTATATTCTTAACTTTAATTTATTTCCTATATTTTCGGACCACATACATGATCTTTCAATTTTAAATGTAAATAGATGTAATTTTTAACTTCTTCTCTACATTTTAAAGTTCGTAATTTTCAGCGTACTCTGATTTCTAACTTGTTTCCAATATTTTCACACTATATTCGTGAACTTTATTAATTGCACTATTTAACGATATAGTTTTGAATTCCTTTTACCTTCTTAACATTTGTAATTTTTCTGCATACGCTATATGATGTTACAATTTTTTAACTTGTTCGGACTGCCTCCTGCTGCAATATATGCCTACAATGGCCGGCACTGAGTTGATTATATGCTTCATTTTGTGCTGTGGCAAATGGGCCCACAAATCTTCAACAGTCACCTCCGAATCAGAGTCACACGGCGGCATATCAGGTTTCAGCTGGTTCCACATATGCTCTAGAGGACAAGTTCGGGAAGAAGGCCAGCCATGGAACACTCTGAACACGACGTAGGGAAGCCTTGAGCAACTTGAGTTGTATGCGGACGAACATGATTTTGCTGTAAAATTGCCCTGAAAGACCATTCAGGAAAGATCCCACCTGATGTCGAAGAATATCATCAGCATAACGTTGGCTCGTTAGGGCTCCACGTACCACAGTTAGAATGGACCGGCTATCACAGGATATGACCCTCCCAAACCATTACGCTACACACCACGTTTTGCCAGCTTACGGCATCCCACGTCGCTCTAGTTGGCACCTGCGTAGATGGAGCTACCGAGATTCCAGTATTAAAGGCTTGGATAAGGGTCGATATACAGGGCCAGTGGTAAAATCTTGGATTGGTCACATTGCAAGGAACAGGCAGATATGTCCCATGACATAAGGATCGGCTACTGCCGCCACTCATTGCAGAAATCTGAAGCACTTTAAAATTGAGCTTCTCATTATCTGGCAACATACTCCTCACGAGATGGCCGCTAATTAGTTTTCCTGCTTCTTGGTGGGAGCGGTCTTATTTTTCGTGTCCTGAGGTGTTCTGCAGTTCCTTCTCTCGTGGCCTTCAGCACCACAGTTCCAGCAGTTTATGATAGGTTGTTGCCACTTCTATTCCTTCTCATGGCATTTACTTTTCTGCTTAAAGCGTCTAGACGAACAGTCACTTGATCTACTAACTCTTGGACTTGGGAAGGTCTGATTGAGTGGCAGTCTTTGCTAGTTGCTTGCTGGGTAGCCTCGAACTTCATGGAGCATACTAGAGCGCTTTTTAAATCCTTTACATCCGCCATTCGCAGAGCTTTCTGTAATTGAGGATTCGGACAGGCCATTATTGATGAAGTACTGCAGGGAGAAGATTTCCCTTTTTCTGTCTGACACTCCAAAATGGCGAGATGATACAGCCTTTCAGCAATCGTGGGAAGTTCCTGAAGCGTTTTCGTTGCCTTCTGCTGGCAGGATTTTAACTGAAGTCTGCTAGTATCTTTTAAACACTTCTTCCCAAAGCGCAGCTAGAGCGCGCCGAATAGATATTCGATTTGTAGTCTTTGGTTTTCGGGAACAGCCTGAAGTACATATATCCGCTGCGTCTACTCTCAGAGAAGCTGCGAGATGACAGGTCTTGGCTTCGGAATCCCACCCATTCGCTTCCGATACTATAGAAAATTGTGTCTTATATACTTGCCAGGAAGCCTTGTAGAGACATTAGGATTTTTTGGAAGCAGGAACCATGAAAAATATGCATCGCCTTCGCCGGGAATCGAACCACGGATCTCTGAAATACCGGCTCAGTGTGCTGACCATTACACCACGAAGGCACGCTAAGAATGTGGGAGATATACCTTATATACTCCCCTTTTTAAAGGGCGACTAGGGTTTTAGGGGACCTAGTCGCCAAATCCTGGGTGTGGAGAGTCATCATCCACAACCCTTTTAGTTCGGGCGCCAGTGTAGAGACATTAGGTTTTTTTATGAAGCAGGAACCATGAAAAATATGCATCGCCTTCGCCGGGAATCGAACCACGGATCTCTGAAATACCGGCTCAGTGTGCTGACCATTACACCACGAAGGCACGCTAAGAATGTGGGAGATATACCTTATAGCCTTACCATTTAAAACCATCAGACTTGCTTCCTGCTGTCGCTACGAAATTCTTTAAGCTGTCAACTTCTTTGCAAACGCGAGAAACTTTCTCTCCGGTTTGTTCTTTGATGGAGAAAACTCTTTCTTCAGTTTTTACAACCCTATTTTCGATCCTGTCTATTATGCCTTACATAGCCTCGAATCTGTTTGCTATTAAGCAGGTAATTTCTCTTTTCATTTCCTTTTGAACTGCTTCAATCTTTTGAACAGCTTCCATCTTTTCTTCACCAGCTTCCATCTTTTCTTGAACGGCTTTCATCTCTTCTTTAACGGATTCTTGACTAGCTTCCACCTTTTCTTTCATCTCTTCTTTAACGGAGCTGACTGCCCCTTCTGTCATTTCATGAAATTCAGCAAATGCAGTCATGAGCTGTCTTAATTGCTTATCCACCTCTTGTTGCCGGCATTCAATACCACTTCTAACACCAAAGAGTGTTGAGTGCGTGCGGGTTCGTAATAGATTGAATGCACACATGTCTGATCATAGAATAATAAACTTTATTTGATCAAAATAAACGCATCAAAGTTCTAGAATTTTCTGCAGAAATATTCGTACAGGTGTTCACAGTATCATAGAGTACAAGCAGTAGTTACGCTTCAAACTACTAACAACGATAAACAACAGTGCAAAGCGCACCTAAAGAGAAAGCTAACGCGGAAATATCGCCGATCTCACGCTGAACTAACAACTCGCAACAATAACAGCAACAACAACAAAGAGCAGATGCTCTCTTCGCCCTTATATGCACTGGTTATCATAAATTAAGGAAAAACCACAAAAATAGCGATAACTCCCTCAAAAACAAGCAAAACCGTGTAAAATTTGAACATGTTGCCAAGTAAGAGTAGCTGACTGAAACTGCAATATGCAAATTAGTGGCGCTTCACTCGGAATACATCATCTACGAGGAGCATAAAAGTCCATGTTCGAGAGTAAGCCCACATATTTCACTGTGATAGTGACATCAGAAATCTGAGATAGCCAATTCGTAACAAAGACCTCCAGGCATCATTTGCCTGCAGAACTACGATGGAGAGCCATTGGGAGACTAGAGGCAGGACAAAGTCAAACAGAAGTAGCCCGATGGATAAATCTAAGTTCTTCTGTGGTTCATAGACTTTGGAGGCAATTTCAAACCACAGATTCGGCATCTAGGAGGTTCAGCCAAGGACGATCAACTGCTAGGACGAGCGCCGATGACCGATATTTGACATTATGCGCATGCGAGAATAGAACCGCTACTACGACTCTTCTTATCCTCCCTTAGATCCGCTGCAGCCAGCGGGAGGTTGTTGTCAACGTCAACTGTTTATAGAAGGCTTCACGAAGGTGGTCTGTATGCGAGGCAACCAGCCATTTGCTTGCCGCTCATGTCCCACCACAGGAGGGACCGTTTGCAGTGGGCACGACAATATGTCCACTGGACGCCTGATCAATGGAGGGCTGTTCTCTTTACGGGTGAGTCCAGGTTTAGTCTAGAAAGCGATAGTAGGCGTTATTTGATATGGAGAGAACCTAGAACTCGTTATCATCCGTCAAACATCCGTGAAGGAGATGCATTACGGAAGAAGCAGTGTCTGTGTTTGGGTGGGCATCTCTTTGGGTGGACGCACAGACCTCCATGTCTTTCCAAGGGGAACCGTGAATGCTCAGGTTTATAGAGATGACATCCTTGATGCTTATGTGCGCCTATATGCCGGGGAAATAGGTGATGATATGGCGGGGCAATAGGGGATGCTTTCCTGTTACAGGACAACAAAGCAAGACCACACAGCGCTTGCATCGTAGATGATTATCTTCAACAGGAATCAGTTATGCGTATGGAGTGGTCAGGCTCTCAGTCCGTCCCTCAGACCCTTGCCGCGCTTGCAACTGCTTTGCAAGAGCAATGGCTGTCGCTTCCTATGGAACTGATAGACCGTATAATTGAAAGCATCACACATCGCTGTATGTGCTGTATTGCTTCTAGAGGCGATCACATTCCATATAGAGGGTACTTTTCGTATAGCAAACTGACACCTTCGATTTGTTCATTTTAAACATGTGCTAATTTCTGTACTACCATAATTGTCTGGTAATTTCTTTTTATGTTATTTGCTATCATACTATGTGTTGTATATTGTGGGTAAGTTTCATAAAATTCTACATGTAACTATTTCAGTAATCGTGATTTTTGTGATTTTTCCTTAACTTATGATAACCAGTGTAGTTTTCAACCGGCAGCCGAGATATTTCTAGTACTTTCTGATTTTCGAAATTACTGGATAGCAATATAAGGGCCGAATTACGGTTACAGCTAATATAGTCATCAATTCCATTTATTCAACTACAGTACCTATTATGGTGATACAGGTGACGGAAGACGGGGACGCCTGGTGTTTAACAGTGGTAAACAGGCATATGTCCCACGCCTTCCCCTGTGTAGAAGCAGCAACTTTATTTAAATTAATAAAGGTATTTACAGTGCAACAAGGGCAGATGAGCTATTGTGTTACATTGCAGTTCAGGATACATTAGCATGTCATAAATAGTCAAGTGCAAGACATAAAGAAAAATTGTCTTAAATTATAAAAAAAAAACGAAAACAACACATTAATCACATAAACATAAGGCGTAATTAGATACCAATACCCTTCACTCAATACATAAACTTGAGCATATTGCAAATGCGTGATAGTGTTGTATACTGGGAATACTGAGGTATCTAGAGATCCTATACTTACTACAGGGTGTACAGGCAGTGAACAAAAGCTTAGTAAAAGCATGATACTTGATAAAATACAGGGCAAAATACATGCAATGCATTGATACAATACATGAGACACGGAATACATTGATAAAATACAAGAGACATGAAATACATTGATAAAATATGAAACATGATGCAACTTTAGAAGTAGTACACAACACTAAAAATGTGATATACAGAGCGGAATACGTATACAAAGGTATTAACAGAGTACAAAACAGAAGATAGTGCATTAAAGATTTAAGTACAATGGATATATACATAATGCGCAGATGCTATTGCAAAGATAATTTGAGTATTATAGAGTTTGCGCAGTTCGTATTAACAGAATACAAAACAGAAGATAGTGCATTAAAGATTTAAGTACAATGGATATATACATAATGCGCAGATGCTATTGCAGAGATAATTTGAGTATTATAGAATTTGCGCAGTTCGTATAAATTACAGGAACAAATGTTATAATGAATGCAGATACATTGTTACATGTGCAAGTGCTAATACTTGAAGGAAGAATGCGCTGAGACACTGATGGATGCTGATATAACTGAGACACTGAGGGATTGGTGCACTACTGGATACTGATGGTAAAATACATTTATTGGTGTATTAATGACGAACTGAGAGGCAATTGGCGGATTTAGTGAGGAGAGCAGATGTCCTGACCCATCGCCCTAGTGATGCTGACAATTTGACAAATTTTGGATATTGCAGGCTTATGTGTAATAATAAATCTATTAAAAGCTTCTCTATTGGAGGTTTGGCTGGGGAGATGATGAGCAGTTGTCAATTCACATTCATAGAGGTAGTGATCCGGGGTGCCGTGACCTCCGCAGACGCATTGGTCAGTTAGAGATATGTTGCGTTGGAAGAAGTAGCTGGGAAATGGGCCATGACCTGTTATGAATTGTGTAAGGGGTGCAATGGCGAAGTGCCTTTCTGTGCTGACTTTGGGTATAAAGTCAAAGGTGCGTCTTCCTGTGGGGCTGAGGTTCCACTCTCTCTGCCATAGCTGAAGACACTGTTTTCTTAGAATACTTTTCAGATGTGAGGGTGGTGCTGGAAGGCTGTTGAATTGGGCGTCTGAGTCTGTGACCGCTTGCTTGGCTAAGCGATCCGCAGCCTCATTGCCCTCGTTGTCCGCGTGGGCCTTTATCCATTTCAGTAGCAAGTTAATGTGTGCTTGCCGTTGTAGAAGATGCTGTAGTGAGATAATTAGAGGCGAAGTGTTCTGACGGTTTAGTAGTGCCTGCAGTGTTGAGAAGCTGTCCGTGTGGAGGGTTGCATGCGTGATGTCCTGGCGGATGATGTGTTGGGTTGCTCCCGTGATGGTTTAGTAGTGCCTGCAGTGTTGAGAAGCTGTGCGTGTGGAGGGTTGCATGCGTGATGTCTTGGCGGATGATGTGTTGGGTTGCTGCCGTGATAGCAAGAACCTCAGCCTGGAAAACGCTGTTCTGTAGTTGTAGGCGACCCTTCCATTCTTGTCGACGTTGTCCGTCCTGGTAGTAGACATAGGCACAACCTACGCCGTCTTCCTGCTTGGACCCATCCGAGTAGAAGTGAGAACCTTGCGTGGGAACTTGGGTTTCATTGGCATTCGAATGACGTGAAAGGTCTATCTTGACACCTTTACCTTTGACAGCCGGATGAGTGTGTAGGGGATGGCCAACAGTTTCATATTGTATGGGGCAATATGTTGTGTTGGAAAGTGAGGCGTCCTTTCGCAAGTATATTACTTTTGTGTAGACTGCCTCCATTTCCACTACGATGTGAAGTGGTATCAGTCCTGCAAGTACAGTCGCTGAGCTAGTGGCTGTCGTCCGATAGGCACGGGTGAGATTGAGGGCAAATGGTCTTTGTAGGCTTGTTAGCAGCTTGATTTTCCGGACGCTCATTGGCTGGGCCCATGTGGCAGCAGCATAAGTAGCTATTTTTTCAGCTACTGTATGGTACAGTAGCTTTTGAATATGGTGACTTTGCCCCCAATTCTTCCCCTGGAATGTGCGTGCTTTTCTTGCAATAATTGAGGTTTTATTCCTCAGCTCTTGTACATGTGGGAGCCAGGTGAGGCCAGAGTCCCAGGTGAGACCCAGATACTTCAATGTCTTGACAAATTTAATGTTTTTCCCCTGTAGTTTGATGCAGGGGCGTCTCGATGGGTTGGTGCCTGCTTTTGGAATAAGGAGGGCTGTGGTCTTTTCTGTAGAGATTTTGAGCTTTAAGGCAGAGCATGCACTGTCAAAGATGGAACATGTAGTAGTGCTGTTACTCTCCAGCTCCTTCCGCGTACGGCCTTTGACCAGCAGAGCAGCGTCATCGGCGTATGCCACAACAGAGGTGTGTTGTGGCCAGTCTGACTCCAGAACAGCATTGAATGTTAAGTTCCAGAGAACCGGTCCGGCACAGGAGCCCTGAGGGCATCCTCTTTCCTGGCGTTTGATGGTAGTGCCGTTGTCATTGACTATCAGGAAGCTCCGGTTCTCTAGATAGCTGCAGAAGATGTTGAAGAGATTTGCCGGGCAGAGTGCTTTCCGAAGTGCTCGTTTTATGGCGGCCCACCAGAGTGTATCGAACGCACTCTGCAGGTCAATGGAAATAAATGCAGTATGGTAACCTGTTGTGCGGTTAGCTTGTATTATGTCTTTGATGGTGCAGAGGGCATGTGTTGTGGAGAGTCTGGGACGGAATCCGAACTGCTTTGGACTGAGGAAGTTAGTTGAATATAGATGATATGAGAGCCTTTGGACAAGTAGTTTCTCATAGATTTTCCCCATCGTAGATAATAAGCAGATGGGGCGATAGGAGCGCGGGTCTTGTGCGCTCTTATTTTTCTTCAAGAAGAGAACCACTTGTCCTTGCTTGAATGCCTGAGGGAAGATCTGAAGGGATAGAAGTCTGTTGAAAAAGAGGCGGAAGAAGGAAGGTCTTGCTTTATGGGCTATCTTGATGATTGCGTAGTCCAAGCCGTCCGGACCAGGTGCTTTTTTATTGGGTAAGATTCTGAAGATGTGTCGAATTTCTTTGTCCTGGAATGGTACATCATATGGCGTATTAGGGGTGCTGATGTTGTCTCTGATCCGACGCTGAGCAGGCGAATCTTCTTCAATGTTGTCATCTGGGAAGATGGTGTCAAGGATGTAGATAGCTGTGTGCTCGGCTATGGTGATGTCAGCGACTGGAGGTGGTGTCTGTATGTGTATCTGAGCTGGGCGGAAGACTTTGCCTGTAGTGAGCTTATGAAGTATCCCATATGGGTTAGTGTTGGTCGAACAGAAGTTCCACCAGCTGTTGATTTTTGCTGCCATGATATTGTTTTTGTAGATGGCCCTCTCTCTTCGGTAACTCAGCAGGATTCGTTGTTTTTCATTATCATCTGTGGTGCTGCGTATCCGACGTCTAAGAGCTCTGCACTTTTGCCGCTGTGCGCGGAGTTCTTTTGTCCACCATGTTAATCCTTGAAGTTTTTTGGCTGAACGGGTGGGCAAGAACCTGCTGCATGCTTCTTTTAAGGTTGATAGCAGGTTGTCTGTATAGCTTTCCATTTCTTCTCGAGTGTTAAGGCTATTGATAGTATCTTCTTCGTTACGGAGGATAGTAGAGAAGCTAGAGGAGAGGCGACGAATTTTGCTGCCTGGGAGTTTGAATCTGGTGATGACTGGGATGGTCGTGTCACAGAGTACAGTGAAGTGTATAAATTTATGATCGGAACTGCTCTCGTCTTCGCTGACTGTCCAGCCCGGTATTGTTCGTGCTATGTTAGTTGTGCAGAAGGTAATGTCTGGCCAACCAATGTTGTATGAGTTGTCATATGTGGGTGGTGCATCTGGGGTGTTGAGGAGGTGGAGGTTGTGGGAGGCTAAGAAGTCTTCCAATCTGCGGCCCTTTTCATTAGTGTCTGCGTAGCCCCATATGCTGTTGTGGGCGTTGAAGTCGCCCCCAGCAACAACTGGAATTGTGGGACTGCGGCGTAGGATGCCATGTAGTGTGGTAAGTAGATTGGCGGCGTCGTCCGAAGGAGAAGAGTAGGCTGAAATGAAAATTAATTGGGTGTTCTTGAAGGCCAACAGGATGGCTACTACGTCTCGCTCCTGATGGATAACCAGAGGGCTCCAGGTGGGGTTGCTGCACGCAATGGCCGCTCTTGGAGCTTGGTCTTGTGGGTCTGCTTTCTTTTGATAAAGTTTCCAACCTATGGGGAGACTGGCGACTTCGCCCTCCCTGGTGTAGGGCTCTTGGATAAGTAAGATGTCTGTATCGTGGGTGATAACATGTTGAATTAGTTGTGAGGTGGCTGCTTGGGCCCTTTGTAGATTGATTTGAATGCAATTTATTTTATCACCAAGACGTGTGTTGTGGCCTGCTGCGTTAGTGGGGTGGTTGGCCGGAGCATTATTCATACTTAGTGCTTCGTTTGAGTCTGGCGACATATCTTCCGTATGTGGGGCATGTGACGTCATATGCAGGGTGTGCGCATGGGGTCCTGGCATGATTGCGGTAGTTCCAGTCGGCACAATTGATACAGGTTGCCTGTCGGGCAATGCAGTCCTTGACTGTATGACTGCCTGAGCAGTACGCACAGTAGGTCTTATTACGGCAGTTCTGCTGTGTGTGCCCGAATTCTTGGCATCTGTAGCAACGCCGGGTATTGAAGAATTCAGATATCCGGTGTGCTCGCCATCCGAGATATAGCCGTCTTGATTGCATGAGCTGGTGACAGGTGGTGGGGGCACATTCCAGGACCCGTTTGACTCCATTGCCCCGGTCCTTGAGTCTGTACAACACCTTAAACGTCCTATTGCTCAAATGGAGTTCTGAGCCTAATGTCTTTTCTATCGTGTCCTGTGAGACGTCTGGTGAGATGTCGTGTATTGCAACTTTGGGTAGTCTAGTAAGAGGAAGTTTGGTGGTAACTAGTTGCTTGCCTTGCGTGCTTTGCAGTTTTATGTTAAGCTTCTCCACGTCCTCTGGGGTGGCACAGTCAACAGCCAAGCCTTCTTTTTGGATGGGTCGGAGTGTTGTGATCTTAACCCCTAATGTAGGGAGCGAGAATTCTGCACTCAGACGATCCTTGAGTTCTTTGCGTGTGAGGTTCGTGCTCTCCTTTGGGTACAGAAGGAGTGTATGTTTGGGCAACGATTTAGTTGCCCGTGCATAGGTTCTTGTACTTGCAGAGGGCAAGTTAGAGGTGGCAGAGGCAGAAGGTGCAGATACTGTACTGAGTACAGAGTCAGTATTGGTAGCTGTGCTGGTGGTCTGAAGCGGAGTGATGTCTGTTGGGCCTCTTTCCGCTAGGTCCTTGAATGCTTCCAGGATATTTAGCAATTGCTCCCTCAGTTCTGATGTAAGCAAATGTCTGCCTTTTTTATAGGAGACTGCAATTTCTGAAGCTTCTGCGTAGAGTAAGTTGATCTTTTCTTCGTAACTTAGGTCCTCTGAGTTGAGGATTGAAGTTGCGTCAAGTTTTGGTTGGTAATTAGATGCGTCAAATTTACGTTGGTAAGCTGGCGTGGCTGCATCAACAGACATCATGAAGTGTACACTGATGGCGGTGCACTGTTAGTAGTGCAATACGAGCACTGTTGGTGATGTACTGGGATATGTGCGCAGTAAATAAATGATGTTGGACAGCGCTAAGAGATAGGACTGAGTGGTAGGGACACGTAGGGAGAAGTGGATACCAACTGGTAACAAGGTATAGGGCACGGTACGTGCATTAATCAAACATATAAGTTATACTACGATATGAGTATGCTATGGCAAGTGACATATATTCTTCAATTTGAGTAGACTTTGACAATACTGCAGTTGTAAAGTAAGAATGTTAGAATACCAGTAATATTGAGACAATTGGTATTATCTCGCTGGAGACACTAGTAACACTATTATCACACTTGTATATCACTCTTGCTTAACTTTCACTTTTAATAACACACTTGGCTTAGCATTCACTGTAGAAACACAGATCACTTCTTTAGAAAACCCTCTACTAAGGCACTTATCGGTATGTAACACTGTATGCCAACACTAATATCACGGCGCTAAGACAGTTTGAATAAAGTAAAAGCACATAACACAATTCACACTAGCACATTGAGAATTAAAAATGTTACATATACTAACATTAAACAATAATTACATAAGACTTAATTAATCAGAAAAATAATTACTTAAATCAAAGCAAAATGTGACACGTAACAGCGCTTCTTAATTATTGTTGTAAACTATCAATTACTACCTACGCAGTGTAGTACAGCGTAGTAAATCACATGAGCTGCGTCACATACAACTGCAATTTAATTTAATTGAGAAACTTAATTACAGAAACCAGAACATAATAATAATACTGTAGATTGAAAGGTTAGAGTCTCTACCGTAACTTTAACTCTGTACTTTACGCTATTGTAATTGTGCTACATGGAAATTAGAAATTAAAAACAAATTAGGAAATTAATTAATTAAAATATTAGGTTTGATGGAACCGGTAAATTAGTAGCTTACTGTCTTTATAAAAATAGTAGCTGTCAAAATACCAACAAAATATCCTTGACCAAGTCAGATTAAAGGGCACACTTCGAAAGGGTAAGTGCCTGCCAATTAGCTGACCTCACTACTAATTAAACCTCGAAATAAAACAATAAGTGCCTACCTTGGCCGTTAGATCATCATCTGTTCCTCTTCTGTGCTTGTCAGGAACGGCGTAATCCAGATTGAGATGCAGACACTTATTTAAACTATTGAATAAACAGAATCTAAGTCCTAATTAACTCGAAATTAATAACTCCAGAAAAAATCATCCGTAAATTACAAAAATTATATCGCCGTGATCCTTGTCACTAGTAGATGCTAAAACTAAAGGTCCCAATGAGTTACACTAATTAGATGCGTAAATAGCAATTTGTACTTCTTATCTGCAGTCCTTCTTTCTTCCTTTTTTCTGTGAAGGGGAATCACCGTCTACGGGGGGTCACTGGAATGCGGCGGCCGTTGAACATGCTGGAAAGGTCGTCAGAGGTCACCGGACCTCGTGGCTAGAAGATTAATTAACTTTAAAAATT
>KK119600.1:473865-540830 GCA_000611955.2 Stegodyphus mimosarum | reverse complement strand
CTGCAATTAACTACACATTAATCCATAATTCTAAACTAACCAAAAATCACTACATAACACACTCGTACACGTCAAGACGAAAATCCTGTGGAGAAGTTGATGGTAGGGGAAGCCCTCGAGTTGTTCTCCCGGGTGTTCGTCCTCAAACGTGGGATAGAAATTCGTAGTTAGTGAGGTGGGATTATACCTATACTATCACTGGTGAATGTCTGGAGTTCCTTCCACTTCTATCTTCACCTGTAATGTAGTTTAACCTTTGCACTTTACATTAATCTCATTAATGTAATTCAGTTGCTAATTATTACCCGTTTACATATTAGTCAAGGAAATCTGATTGAGACACTGGTCAAAGCGATCGGCACCATTAGGCAGAATATGATGCTATTATAAAATGTTATTTAATATTATTGAATTGGAAAACGTGAGTAATAAATGTGGTAACTACTTTAAAAAAATCCTACTTAACTCGAATAAAAAGGAAAGCTCCAAGAAACCAAAAAACAATCAAACAGAAAACAATGCAAATAAAAACATGGCAGCTAAAAAGCAAAAACGAGAGAAAGGGAGAAAATGTAGAAAGCAGATAGAAACTAAATTACTATAGATCTGGCAGAAATTAAACTATACAGAAATAAAGCCAGATAGAATTCAAAACTAATATAATCATTCAGAAATAAACAGAGTTTGAAATATTAAAAGTGAAGAACACGCAACGCCAAATCTCTCCGAGATATTCAAAGATATTCAGAAATAAAATTCTAAGATTGGCTAAACGTAAATCATTAAAGTTATCGGAATCAGTCTGAGAGCTTTAGCTTTTCTGTAAGTTAAGGACTTGCCTTATTAATCATTCCCAACATAGCATTGAAAGGATTTCAGACAGCTTCTAAGAATTAATATTCGTTATTCTAAGATTCAAACTCTAGAATACTTCAAAGTTCCAAGATCCATCGCCACATTTAAAGCTTCAAAGTTCCGAAATTCATCAGCGCTGTAAATATTCGTCAGTATCGCGAAGGTTTCTAAGGTTTAATCGCTTGTTGCATCATGTCAGAAAATTTACTTTTTTTTAATATTACACAAAATTAGTACACAAAACGTTTATTTTTTTTACTCTTCTGTAAGTGTTGTAACAGATTCCACTTCCGTTATTATTTATTCTACGGTATTTGAGGTTTCAACTGTTAATTATAGATGGCAGAACGGCATTATTGAGTAAATCATTGTTGTTTAGAAAATGGTCTCTATTTATGTTTTCAGATTAGTACGATTTCTTAAGCAAACATTATACAATATTGCTTATAATATCTCATATTGTTGTTTTTTCTTCAGTAATTTTAGATATATTACTTTAGATATGAGTTTGAAAAATTGCTGAGAAGCTATTTTTATTGAGATCAGAGGACGTTTTTCTCCTTTCCACTACAGCGGACTTTATGAAGACAAGCGAATGAAACGCAGTTTTACTCTGTTTACTATAATGGACATCATGAGCTAACTCTAATGTTTCTGTATGACAGTATGATGGGGGGAATTTTACAAGAGAAGCTTAAAATTCCGAACCGAGGGGGGTGTTCTCTTGGCTGCAACACTTTATTTTAAATAAATAATTTGATTTAAACATGCTATTAATTAATTAGATAATAAGACAAATTTATAACTAATTTTCGGTCATATTTTAGGAGAAATATGAAACGTAAAAAGATTTGATTCAAGACGAAATTGAGAAAACCGGGAATAAGGATTTTCCAATTAGCAGTGATGATTGAAGATTTGCAAAGAGGTGATGAGGAAGAGGCATACGTACCGGCATCCCTTCACGATGGCTATGATGGTAACGAAAATAATGAAGGACAGATAATGAAAAAATAGAAATTTGACCTATAAATTTAATTGCAGAAAATAAGAAATCTTGTTTTCAGGGAAAAAAAAAGATCTTTGAGAATGGGCAGATAATATGCCTCGACACTCTACCGAAAAGGGTGAAATGGAACCCAAAAGCACAGCTTTTCAAACCCAAACACCGTTGGAAATGTTTAAACTGTGTTTGGCATAGAGGTTTCTAGAACATCTGACTCGAAACCAGTAGATGCATAGCCAAATGAAGTCAATCACAATTCACAAAGCGGAGGTATTTTGAGGGATCTGTATGCATATTCAATTGTAGATTCACCTTTCAGAACATGGTAATGGTCACCGCAAACAAGACAGGAATTGGTTTCAAATGCAATGACGGTAAATTGCTGGGAAGAAATTTTATGATGGAGTTGAGCATTTCCGTAGACGAACTGCAAATATAGCACACAGTTGCACAACGCTACAGAAAATCTATATACAGAATAAGTCAAAATGAATATAGCGATTACAAATGGCTATAACTATTTATTTAAAACGGATTTATCTTTGCTATTATACATAATGTAGAGAGGACTTCAAAATTTTGTATACATACGTCATTGATGTTCTATGTGACTCCGAACCTCCGTATTCTAGTATGGAGGTGCTCCGTCTTACTGAAAGATGTAATCCTTAGAATCAGAATCTAGCTGTGGCATAAACCATACCTCAAGCATGTCTAGGTAAACATTTGATGTCACACTTCGCTCACTGAAGATAAAAGGACTGTACAATTTACGTGATGAGATCGTGCAGAACACGTTAACTCTTTCAAGACCAAACTGCCCTACACGGCATTTAGAAGACCACAAACGCCCGAAAACAGCCGAGATTGCGATCTTGTTTTCTCCCATCCCCTAGGGTATGCCCTAGCAGGTGCAGTTTCCCCAAATGCATTATATCAGTTTATTGTAGACAGTTGGTCCTAAGACGTTTAATTGCGGTTTTGTATCTTTAGGTTGCACTTGACATTTCGTTTTAGATTCTCTGATTTCAGTTTAAGACCTTCAGAATAGGTTTATAAAGAATGGGATCAAAGGCTAATGGAATATTTGTTAGAGCGTGGAAAGGATGTCATTCGAAATTTTCACACCTATTTCTGCGTTAATGGACGGGCAGGGGAGGTAATTGCTTTAAACTGGAAAAGTATTTCGGGCGGTTCGGTGTTTTAAGGATACAAGTTAGCGAAGTATTTGGATTTCAAAGCGTTAACTTTCGCTGACTCACGTTCATATTCAACTACAGTGGAAGTCTCCTCCATACCCCATATTCGACTGTTATACCGGTTAACCTTCCCACTTATGTAGAAGGTAGATTCATTGCTAAAAATGAGACGATCAGCCGTTGTTTCATCCTCCATGTGTTCCAGCATAAAAGTTTCGTATTCGTTCGTTTGCCGTAGTCTTCCTGTTTCAATTGCTGCACAAGTTGAATGATATACGATTTTATTTGCAGCCTCTTTTTGAAAACACGCCATACCGTTTTTTGTGGCCTTTGCAATTCCTAGGCAGTAGCCTTCGTACGACGATTTCCGTGGACTTCGTTCATACGTGCTGCGAATTCTTTCTAGTACGTTATCTGCTGAAACACGTGGCCTTCGGCTACTTTTGCCTTTGCACAGACATCCTCTTTCTTTCAACATCCGATGCCATTTGCGTACTGTGTTAGCATTTGGAGGTTCTTGTTTGTAACGCTGACAAAATCTTCTCTGCGCTGTTATAACAGAATGACATTTTTTCAAATTCTAACACTTAGAATGCTTTCTGCACGGGCTCGCCATTTTTACTAATGAGACGATTGCAATGAACAGGTTTCTTGTCGTTGCGAAGTTTCAACTCGCATGCGTAGGCTTCCCTTCACTGCATCTGCGGTGAAGGAAATAAATTTTGCAGTACCGCCTACATGCTGTGTTACTCTTTTCGATAAATTCATTTCCATTAAATAGTTATAGCCGTTTGTAACCGTTATTTTCATTTTGACTTACCCAGTAATCTCTCACAAAATGTAATGTGCATCTGTGCGCTGATTGAAAATCTGATTGTTTTTATAATATTCACCGACAAAATGGGTAAAAAAAAAATCATACAGATAAGCTTATAAGGTATTTATCCCGGCTTGTTACCATGCCTTCGTGGTGTAGTGGCCAGCAGGATCGGCACGTATACAGGAGATTCCTTGTTCAAGTCCCGCCGAGGGCATTGCACATTTGTCTATTCTCCTACTTCGGAGAAAATTCTAATGACATTACAGTGGCGCCCGAACTAAAAAGTAGAGTATGATTATGATTCTCCATCACCAGGATTTGGCGACTGAGGCCCCCTAATCTCCACTCACCCTTTAAAATGGGAGAGTATAAGGTATTTCTCCCGACTTCTTAGCATGTTTTCGTGGTGTAATGGTCAGCACGCTCGGCGCATATTCGAGATGTCCAAGTTTCGAGTCCCGGCGAGGGCATTTTCATGTTTCCTACTTCAAAAAAGCTTAATGATTCTACAGTGGCGACCGAACTAAAAGAAGGTGGTGGATGATGATTCTGCACCACCAGGTTTGGCGATTGGGACCCTTAATCTCCAGTCAGTCGACTTTTAAAAGGGGAAGTATATAAGGTATTTCTTCCGCCTTCGTGGTGTTTCAAATCGGGTTCTTAGAACATTCTTACATATCAATTTGAAAAATATTGGCAGCATTAAAAGCAAGAAATAACTTCTATGATTTAAAATTTCAGCTGGGTTTTTCGGTATATTAAACGTAGGGAAAATATATACGGCGTATTTTAATTTTTAATATATCTATATATGTGCATTTTTGGTGAAACTATGATACCGTGAACAAGTTAAATTCTTTGAAATAGGTCTTAATAAAAAATTACATTACATTCGATAAGATGCAATTTCTACTTTCCGATTATGCTTCCTTTCGTGACTCGAAAAGATATGATATATGCATGTAAATTTGAAGCAAAACCATTTTCCCGTAAATTTCGACTGAAATATATATATTCAAAAGGAAAGAAATAATTTGCCCTTTACTGCTAAAGTTCTCATGTGGATTTCTAAACGTTTGAATTTCTGAAGTATGATGCTCGATTTGGGAAACGGATTTATTTCTGCAGAAATTTGTAACTGTACTTATAGCTTGCAAAGAAATGGTTATATATAATAATGACTGCTATAAAAATATTAAAAAGTTAATTTAAAAAAAAGCCTTATATCTGTGTTTATTATTTTTCATTTAGCCTACTGCGGTATCGAAGGAGCCGGGTTCGAAAGCCGGAGAAGACACGGCTGTAAATGTCCGTTACTTCATAGCAGGCAACGGTGGCCGTCTATTAGGTGCCTCCAAAATAAAATAGCCACCACTTCTGGTCTTAGGATTGGACAATGCTGAACATGAAAGTGCCCGCCAGTGGAAGGAAAAAATTCACGAAGTAAGCCATTAATAATATACGAATTTAAGTTTTTGTTTCTTTTTAAATCTTTACATTTCTGCTTTGAAATACTCATACTAATATTTATTAGAAGTCTTAACATATGTTAACACTGTTAATGCATGTTTAAATTAATCTCAATAAAGAAATAACCCTTTGAAGGCCAAAATGGAGACGCCCTTTCATTCAAATGACCACAACCGCCCGAAATGGCCGAGGTAGCAACGTTATTTTCTTCCTTCTCCCTAAGGTATGAAGGAGGTGGTGCATTTAACCCAAATGCTTTGCATCAGTTTATTGCAGAGGTTTTTTTTAAAGAATTAGTGGAAGCTTCTTTGTTCGGAAGTAAGAAGGATGTCATTTGAAATCTTCAGACCTCTTTGTGCATTAATGTACGGGGATGAGCGTTTCGGTATTTATAGCAAACTAGTTAGCAAAGACTTCGGTTTTCTAAGGTTAAAAATAATCCAAACGGGCAAAAATTTCATGTTTGGTATTTGGAGAAAAATGTTATTAATTTTCACGCTGAGTCTCATAAATATTATCGAGACAAAGCCACTTAGCACACTTCCAGAGCTACTGCTACCTTGAAAAAGAATTATTTGATGCATACCTTTTCAATATATTCCAAAGTCCTTTGACATCTCACCTCACCAGTGACCAGGAGTTAAAAACTGCTGAATATTGGTAATTTGTCCCAAGTTCACAGCCAGATAAAAACAAAGCATGTTATAAATTAGTATATGTATTATATTTATAATAAATGTGGCGTAAATAAACCAGGTTAAATCGTTATATTATAATTATAAGTATTTTATAAATAGTGTTATTATTTTTATAATAATATTTAAGTAACATTTACTTAATACACTAGTTATAAATTAAGGAAAAATCACAAAATCACGATTAAGGAAAAAGTCACATGTAAAATTTTATGAAACTTACCCACAATCTACAACACATAGGAAGGTATCAATTAACATAAAAAGAAATTACCAGACAATTGTGGTAGTATAGAAATTAGGACATGTCTAAAATGAACAAATCGAAGGTGTCAGTTTGCTATAGGAAAAGTACCTTCAATATGGAATATGATCGCTTCTAGATGCAATGCAGCACACACAGCGATGTGTAATACTTTCAATTATGTGGTCCATCAGCTCCCTAGGAAGCGAGAGCTGTTGTTCTTGCAAAGCAGTTGCAAGCGCGGCAGTCATAAAGATAAGGGTCTGAGGCAAAGGAGGTAAAAGCAAGGGTCTGAGGGGGTGGATTGAGAGTAGCTAGACGTCTCCCTAAAGCATCCCAAACGTTCTCGATAGGATTCATGTCCGGGGATCGATCTGGCTACTCCATGCGCATAATTGTTTCCTGTTGAAGATAATCATCTACGATGCGAGCCCTGTGTGGTCTTGAGTTGTCGTCCTGTAACAGGAAAGCGTCACCTATTGCCTCGGCATATGGGCGAACATAAACATCAAGGTTGCCATCTCTATAAACCTGAACATTCACTATGTCCCTTGGAAAAACATAGAGGTCTGTGCGTCCACCTAAAGAAATGCCACCCCAAACACAGACATTGCCTCTTCCGTATGCGTCTCTTTCACGGATGTTTGACGGGTGATAACGGGTTCCAGGTTCTCTCCATATCAAATAACGCCTACTATCGCTTTCTAGACTAAACCTGGTTTCATCCGTAAAGAGAACAGCCCTCCATTGATCAGGCGTCCAGTGGACATATTGTGCCCACTGCAAACGGTCCCTTCTATGGCGTGACGTGAGCGAAATGCAAATGGCTGGTCGCCTCGCATACAGACCACCTTCGTGAAACTTCTACGCACAGTTGACGTTGACACCAACCTTCCGGTGGCTGCAGCAAGGGAGGATTTAAGAAGAGCCGGAGTAGCGGTTCTGTTCCTGCGTGCACGTAATGTCAAATATCGGTCAAAATACCCCTAGAAACTTCACGAAAGGTGTTGTATAAGAGAAAGCATGACGCAGATTTATAGATTAGATAAACGTTCTTCAGCACAAATATTTAAATAATAAGTATATTTAAATAATAAATATATTTAAATAATAAATATACGCGTATTTAAATAATTAATATTTTGAATCTTAGTTAAACAGCTCTAAAATCATCTTCTACGATATTTTAATTTTTTTTTCCTTGGGAGCAAATGTGTTTTCGCGCAAATGTTTATAAACTGATTCGTAACCTAAATTAATTACTTATCTTTAGGATATAACTAATATATTTCATTTTTTTGCAAAGCCAATCTGTTAACTTTATAAAAGGCAGCTAATTTGTGAAATATTTCCAGTTTGCATAGTTTTTTTCGGTGTGTTACTGACATGTATGAAATTTTAATCTGTGATATTAACGGGCTTTTTATCTAATTTGCTTTACTTAAATTTGTGTTCCAAAAATTTACAGTGACAATTGAAACGATGCATATCTTGCGTTAAAATTTTTAAAAAATCTTTATTTGTCAGCATTTCTTAATTAAAAATGTGTTAGCTAGAACATAATGATATTCGTATGCTTATAGCAAATATTACGTTAAGTTATTTCATTATTCTTTCATTTCGTTAAATAACAAATGAAATTATAAGTAAACATACAGCAATAATTTTCAAGCTGCAAATATATTTTTATTATGAGAATAAACAGATGCAAAAGGTATTAAGATAATGTTAGGTACAGATAATTTTCTTCCAAGTGCAACGGTTCTCCTTTTTTGTTTTGTTTTGTTTTTTTAGTTGTGCGAGATCGTTATAAGTAAATATAGTTTATTTTGGAAATTTTTATTATCCTTATCGCTTGTTTTCTTCCAAAAAAAAACGTTAGTCTGTGTAAGTCAGATCAATTTCTTTATTAAGCATATACCCCTTCTTTTTTTTAGTATACGTACATTATGCAACTTTTTTTTAAATACAATGTTTTGAGTTTTTCGTTTATTTAAAACATGCAAACTATGAGAGAGTATAATATATATTTTAAAGAAATTATAAAATAAACTTAAGTGAATATGTAAAACATTTAATTTCAAAAAGAATGCAGCAAAGTAAAATTTAAGATGATACAAAAATAGATTTCAAATTGGCGTAGATTTCGAATAAAATTCTATCGATTTCCAAAGTGATGAAACATATAGCCCTCTTCTTCAGTAGGGCGAAAATGCTTGTAGAGACATGAGGTTTTTTTGGAAGTAGGAGGGATGAAAAATGAGCAATACCCTCGCGGGGACTCGAACCTGAAACTCTCGAGTAATCTCCGAGTGTGCTATTGTTACACCATGAAGGCATGCAGAAAGGTGGGAGAAAATACAGTTATTATTTTTGAAAATTGATAAAAGGAAAAAGATATTTCATAATATACATATGAACCAAATTATTACTGGTCACGAACGATTCCCAGGATATTTTAAGAGATTTGGTTTTCAAGAAAATGAAAACCGTCCATTTTGTAAAGTAAAAGATAATAATTCCCACTTCCTTGAAACTTGTAGTTTTACTAGAGACATAGCTCAGATACACCAGTTTGATATATACCGGGACTTTGAAGGTTAGATTAGGTTAGGTTAGGTTATTCAAATATGGCAAAGCACACGAGGGCTATCTGCCTAAAGGGAGGGAAGCCTTCGTGGAGGACTTTCAAAGGGAAACTGGCTCGTATACACGTTCCACATGGGGAAAACCACGAAAACGCCCATGCAGCCAGCCCGTTCGCGGGATTCGAACCTCGGACCGAACTACCAGCGTTCAGCGTTTTTACCGCTCGGCCGCTGATGGGCCGGGACTTTGAAAATTTTGAGAAATTTAAACAGGTGGCTGAAGAAATTATGATGAGTATTAATCGGAATAGAGAGCCGATAAGGATTTTGATTTGATTGGATAATTTGATGGAACATGATTTGCTCCCTGTTCTCCGATGTTGTTTGATGGGTTGGCTCCTGTTATGTCCTCATGGCTGAATTCGGTCCTCAGGGCCGGAAGTTTCACTCCTTGAAACAACAACTTTATACACTTCCTCTTTTAAAGGGCGACTGGGGATTACGGAACCCAATCACCCAATCCTGGTGGTGAAGAATCATCATCCACCACCTTTTCCTTACACGGCCTATTAATTTATGCACATTTTGGGCGGCATTTCGTTTAAACGTATTTCTCAGAATTCCATTAGAGACATATTTCTCATTCATTCAATTCAATTCTCATTTCGCGGGAATAAAAAAAAATGCTTAAAAACTTAAAACACCTTCATTAAAATTTTTAAAATACAGACCGATTGTAAAATATGACATCGAAGAGAGTTAAAAGCCATTAAAACAATTTTTATAATTGAAATTAAGCAGAAAGACATATTTTTTGATGCGCAAAACCTTTGGCCCCACTCGGCTTAAAGACACTGAAGTTGGGGCAGAAACTGACTTTAATTCATTATGTTACTAAGTTTCTAATATAAACAAATGGTAGCGTCGTTAGGCTTAGTGGAACTTAAAAGCTTTTAAATTGTTCAAAATTCTACAACTATTGCATGCAGTATAGCTAAAGGCATAAAAACCTTAACCAGAACACAAGAACAATGCAATTGAATTACTTTTAAAGCAGAAATACAAAATTTATCAATGTATAAAATTAAAAATCTTAGCTCACCGAGCCAGATAGCAGAGTGGGTATATATATACGTTTGGTGCGAAAGATTGCAACTGAAAGGGGAGAGACACATCTATATATATTATAGCAGACCCATGTACAAAATTTCAATGTTCTGAGGCTACTCGTTTTGAGCTATGCGAGATACATACACACCCACGGACGTACGTATAGAAGTCATTAAAAAAGTCTCTTCTGTATACATTTTAAATCCATTTAACAATCCGTTTTGCGGCAAAGAGTTATTTGTTCTATGCCTACATACAGATGTAAAGCAAAAGCACCCTTCAAATGGAAACGAAAGAGGACAAAATGGATATTTCCTTTGAAATAGAATACCCAATATTTTTCGCGATTACAATACTTCCGTTACTTCGTACAAGGATATAATAATAATTAAAAATTTAGAAGCAGTACACAAACATTTTAATACACTTTATCGATTCTTTATATTTAGTAGTATATTTACTTTATACTGAATAAAATAATTTATAGGAAGCAGATACATTAGTAAAAATGTATCTACTTTGCATAATAAAGGAGAAAATACTTGTTTGATAATTTTTATGAGTAATAAACAATGTTTCTAATGCCATCTGTTACGTAACTGATTTGTCTTTAATTTACTATTAAGTTTTTTTTTTAAATTGTTAAAGAAAATTTCTCTTTGGGATATAAAGTATAATAAGGACTTTTCAGATTGTAATTTTTCTGCTCATTTGAAAATATGAGACCGCAATTTCTATTTTTGAATAAAGTGTTATATTTCTTAAATGTAAAATGCAATATTCTTGACATGAACTATTCGTTAATATGCCAAGGAAAATAAAATATGTTCTTAATATGTCTTTAAAATAAATATGTATGTAGGTATATACTACATCCTTCTGCCTTCATGTTGTATTTGGAAGCACGTCCGTATAGCAGTCGGATGCCTAGAGTTCAAATTTTGGTGAGAGTATTGCATTCTTTTTTTGTCATTTGCTACTACAACAAACATAATGACTGAGCACTGACACCCGAACTAAAATGCCGTGACACATAATTCGTTACTGACAGGGATTTGGTGATTGGATCCCCGTTTCCCTAGTGGAGCTTTAATTGTAGGAGAATGTATGGTATTTTTTCCTTTCTTACCACGTGCCTTTGCTGGGTAACTAGAAACACGTCCGGCTAGCAATCGGGAATTCAAATTCCTACAAGACATTGCACATTTTTCATGTTTTCTACTTCGACAAACCTAACGGCTCCTTTGACTCTTGGAAGTATTCGCATCAAATGTTTTAACTTAGTCCAAAGGCTTTGAATTAAATATGTGTCAGGAACTAGCGAGATGTATTTGGAACGACGAACAACATCTGAAATTGGAAACGATTTCACAGTGCGTAACCACAAGTTGTAGATTGACATATATGTGCACATGAAAGTTATATTTTATCTCATTCTTTTCAGCTGAGATTTACATAAAAGTTCTAAACTGTCATATTGCTGTTCTTTTGTCATATTTTTTCGCATTATTTCAATCTGTAGGGTATTTAATAAGTATGCAATACTACGATTCGCAGTCTGTATTAGTAGGATTCTTCTGATATTATCACTGCTTCATGACGCAGTTAATTACATTATTTTGTGCAGGTCATTCTGATTTGCCCAAGAGGACATTAGCCCAGAAAGGCTATTACTCTTGAAACGACATTTTGCGTCGAATCACTGAAAGCTTTGAATTACGTTTCAAGTTATTGTCACCAAATATTATCGTCCTTATATTATATTTAAAGAAATAAAATAATGAAGAATCTGCATGAGTGTAGGTATGTTTCTCGCATTGTGAAACAACAATCGTACCTAGAGCCATCCAGTTTTGAATAACGCAGTCCTTCACCCGAATATGGGCATCTGGAAGCCCTGAATTTGAATTCCGAATTTGCTTTATTATGTATTTCATATTCTGTAAGACTTGTAACAAATGTTCGATTTAAAAACTCAATGATTTCAAAGCGACCAGTGGCAACAATGTACGAAATAAATCATTTTTGTCTCCGACACGCAAGACTATCCATCGGAAATTCTAAAAATATACTGTTTTTAAATAATTTTAGCGCAAATACTGTCAAAACGTGTATGTGTGTGCTAATGAAAAAAACACCTCTTCGGGCGTAATATAAAATCTCAAGCCTTTTCAGATTTTTTGTCTGTTTTATGATTCAGCTAATTTAGCAGAACTTGAGATCTTTACACACGTTCAAAGGGCAGATACTATTAAGCATTGCTTCTACAAGATAACTCGTAGCAGCTTCCCACATTCCCCGAATCGATTGTTTGAGGAACATCATTTTGCATGGGCATACTAAGTACCCTGTTCGCAGCCATGTTACCATTTAAACGATTTCCAGAGAGCAAGGACTATTGACTTCAGAGCAGTGGGAGACCCATATAATGTATGGATGCCAGCGATACAACTGCCTACGGAAATTTCGAATCTTGCTGCAGATGTACTGAAGTGCTCCAGTACAATGGTATCAATCAGCATTCAGCAAGGGGGAAAAACTTGCCTCTTAGAAACTAATGTACTTCATTAAAACTAGTTGTCCTAAACCATATAGCATATTTTGCAAGCAAATAAAAAGTAAGCTTAAGAGCAAAGCATTTATATTATGCTTAAATTTATATAAGAATTCAATCTACGTGTCAAATTACATTAAAATTTCAATCACTTGATTGAATTCTCTTTTTATACTGTTTACATTAATCCAGTAAATTTATAATGCCTCTCAATGTATTCCACAGATTTTCCGGCGTTATCGCTTGGCAACTTCTATAATTAGTTAATTAAGTTCAATATTGTTTAAGTAATCTAGTTATGAAAATATTTTTCTTTACAAACCTCGTATAAAGAAGTCGGAAATTACTGTCAAGGAAAGCTCACCAATGAAACAGTGCACATAATACAGGGTGTTTATAAAGCCCCAGACCCATTTTGATCTTTATTAACTCATAAAATAATAAAGATAGATTAAAATTAATAGCATAAATGGTTAGATAGACTTAAAATAATTCATGACCCTCGTCAATGAACTTCCACGCGTGCCCCCTTCGTCGCACGGAGAATATCAAGTCGGTATTCAATTTCACGTCAGGTACCGGCAAGCATACCGGCATCCACAGACGCTATTGCGGTTGTAATTCTAGCTTTTAGGTCATCAATGTTTGACACTCTCCTCCTGTAAAATTTGTCCTTTACAAATACCCAAAGGAAAACGTCCAGCGGCGTTATATCTCGTGATGTGGGTGGCCAAGAATTGGACCTCTTCGCCCAATCCATCTTCCTGTAAAATGGTCATTCAAAGAACTACGAATGATGGTACCCCAATGAGGTGGTGCACCATTTTGTTGCAAAAAGACATGTGGCTGAAGCTCTTCTAGTTGTGGAAATACGGAGTTTTCCAACATGTCTAAGTATACGACTGATGAGATCGTCTTTTCTGTAAGAAAGAAAGGCCCAATGAATCGGTCGTGCCACACATTAACCGTCCACACCACACATTAACGTTTGGGGAATCCCTTTGTGCCTCACGGTATTCATGGGGGTATTCAGATCCCCATATGCGCACATTATGGCGATTAACAATGCCAGAAAGATGAACGGATGCTTCGTCGGAGAACATTATGCGCTTCAGAAATTCAGCAACATCTTCTATCCTCCTTAGCATATCTGTTGCATAGGCCATTCTCCTAGGCCTATCGTCCGGGTCCAAAACTTGAACAATTTGAAATTTGTATGCATGTAGTGTTAACGTTTTCTTAATAACGTTGTACACCGTCTAAATTGGCATATCCAATTCTCTTGCCGCTGATCTCACAGATCTTCTAGGACTGTGTAAAAATGTCTCTCTGACACGCTCAACATCAAAATCACTTGCGCAGGGACGTCCGGAACGTTTCTTCTTATCTGCGATATTTCCAGTTTCTAGAAAATTCCTTTTTCACAGCAAGATGCTGCTTTTGGATGGAGGATAGTTGTGTAAAGATTATGTTTAAACGCCAAATTATGCAACAATAGGTAAAGGATTAATTGCAGTTATATTTCAAGTCACATGCGAGGGCGCTGTGATAAATTTAGACAGCCATTTAAATTGAAATTATATCAAAAAATGGTGAATACTGGTGCTGATGAGCGACCTGTATGATTACTGTTGAGTTACAGGTTGATGATAACGGAAGATCAATCCATAGATCACCATATAAGATAGCGAAATAAACTTGATACACTTAAAAATCAAAAATATGCCGAAAAAAGCGGAATTCTGCCGCCCAAGCTGTTGCTATTTATGATCTACACGATAGTTACAAATGAATTATGATTATTGATGGTCAGCGAGTAAGATTACTGCCTAGAAGTTACATAAGTTACTAAAATTATAAGAAATCTAAGGACATTACTGACAGTTAATTCTATTGCTACAAGGGACTCTATTACTGACATTCTATTGCGAATAGGACTACCAGGACTATTTGCACCAAATATTTTAACTTAGTCCAAAGGCTTTGAATAAATGTGTATCAGGAACTCGCAAGATGTATTTGGAATGACGAACAACATCTGAAATTGGAAATAATTTCACAGTGCGTAAGCGCAAGTTGTAGATTGAGATATATGCGTATATGAAAGTTATATTTTATCTCATTCTTTTCTGCTGAGACTAACTGTCATAAAGTCACTGCTTGCTAAGAATCTACAATTTGACATCACCGATTTAGAAGAGTAGCGCGAAGATTAACTTCTTCGTTATAACTATATTATGACATGCCAAAGCAAATTGATAATATATAGGCGATAATATAACAGTTACCTCAGTGACGTAAAGTTTATTTTAGCTAACATGTTTTAATGATAATTCTTTCCTGTAATTTACAATTCTTCCATCAGCTTTCACTTGAATTCAAATTCTGTGGTACCTAAGTAATTAATGGGTTAGCAATTTAGAAAGACAGAGCTTTATTGACATATACGAGAAGCAGTTTATTTCAGGAGTCATCTACTTGTATGCCAATATGGTTTGATGCGCGCTGTCTTGTATTTACTAGTAATTAAGATTAGAAGTCGTAAGCTACTAAATGTGTGTGTCTATCAGGCTTTGGAACTATTTGTTCTTTTGTACATATTTGAGCACTTGTATTTCTAAGACCCTATAATTATCAGTGGTTAATTTCTAGTTATACTAGAAATTAACCAAATGTGTGGCTTTCACTAATCAAGTTTACTTTTCGCTAATGTTTCTAACATGTTCTAACACGTTTCACTAATGTTCTAACATGTTTCACTAATGTTCTAACATGTTTACTTTTCACTAATCAAACGTTTTTTAATATACAACTTTCCTGTTTACCTTATTTCGCCACGGGTTATTCTAATTGCTGTGTATTTAACCAGCGGCTGAACGATAAAGCTGCTGAAAACCGACAGTTCGGTTGGAAGGTTCGAATCCCGGCGAAAGGGCTGGCTGCGCGTGCGTTTCCGTGGTTTTCCTGACTGTCTATCGTGTATACGAGCCAGTTTCAGTTAGAAAATGCTCCACGAAGGCATCTCTCCTCTTACGCAGATAGCCCTCGAGTGCTTCGGCCTAGTCTAATAAACCAAACCAAACCATTACGCCACAAAATCAGCTCATTCCAGAATTTATGCAGATATACGTGGGAAGAACCTTTTATTATAAAATTGAAAGATTTGCCCATATCTGCATGTGAACTAATTGCATAGAGGTCTAAAAATTGTGGTTGTTTTTACCATTCTCACTTGCCAGATGATCATCAGCACATGCTCACGACATTCATCGTGGCAAGGGGTCAAATGCGCCTACTGTTGGTATGAGTCTTGAGCACCATATAGGTGAGGCATATAGGTCTTGAGCACTATGTAGGTGGCAGCTCGACTTTAATTCAGTTCCTCCCCCCCCAATTTTGACTGAAAGCAAACAGAAGGGGGACAGGTCCGAGGCTCTCTCACCCTTCTTCTCCTACTACAAACCTCTCGAGAGGACCTTTGCCGCGCCGCATGTCTCTACAGACATTATACATTTACAAACATCCATGCCTTCTCCAGGATTCGAACCTGGATCGGTATGGTACTCAGAATCAGTAACCACTACCCTCGTCGAGCGGCGATGTAAAAACTAACACCATAACACCATAAAGATTCATACTAAGGAAGTTAACGAACGATTCTACAACAAAGCAGCGTTTGCGTTGAAGGCAACGTCTCTGAAGGATAATTTTATCAGAGCCTATGCCGAACGATTCTAAAACAAAGCAGGGTTAGCGTTGAAGGCAACGTCTCTGAAGAATATTTTATCAGGCCCTATGTGATAATTTTTTTTCTTTGACCACAATTTCGTGACATAGCTATACTCATCTTATTTAGGTACGTAGTTTTACTTTCTTTTGCATCCGTGATATTCTAACAGCTTTGTACTGTTCCTTGCGCACTTGCATATAGTTATGTATTTAACCTTATCTTTTCTTCTCCATTTTGTATTTTCTATACATGTTCTCTCCGAAATTTCAATGTTTGTATTCAATGCACTCAGCCTGGCGCGCGTAAAGTCCTGCTGTTAACTCATATTTGCTTGAAGCATTTCCACGAGACAACGATCTGTCATCCCTTCCTACATTGAATCCTCTCGGGAAATTTCACATTCAGCTAAAGTGGTGTGAAGTCTTTCTAAAGTAATGTTAAGTGTTTGCAGTGAGACTTATTTACTAATTAGCTTATTACGGCCTTCAAGCTTAAATAAGCATGGCCATAACAGACGAAAACACCATCTTAGTTACACGTGAGAGGTTTGGTATTCCGACCCAAACTGCATTGCCATGAAAGTGTGTTTCTTTTGGCAAGTCCAATCTGATATCTCGAACTCAATAGATAGCGCAAGGATAGACTAGGTTTGGTAACTTTAAAATTTGAATCTCTGTAGAGGTCTTAAAGGCCATTCCAACTGGGGTTTATCTGAGCTAACGGATTCAGTTCCGTATGTCAACTAGCCCCGCTATGTCTGCAGTTCATATTTTTCAACTTGCTTCCTAGCGAGAAAAAAATGGTTTTGGAGGCGTCTCCGTTAGCTCAGATAAACTCCAGTGGGAGCGGCCCTTTAGATGACACTTGGTGCCGCTGTTAAGAAAAGTCACTTTATAATATTCTGAAGAACATCTGTGTGTTAGTCAGATCCAGGTGACTGATAACTGTTGCTTGTATAATTTTAATTTAACACTAACCAGCGGTGATGTAGAATAAATTTAAACCTATCCTTTTTCTGTGCCTGCTTGTTTTAAAAGAGCTCAAAAATTCTAGGGGCGAAACTTCACCCACAGAATATACGTTAATTACATCCTTAATTAGCAGCTTAATTAGATAGAGTAAGCTAGTAACGTTTACTTTAAACCAAGGCACCATTGCAGCCACAGCTTTAAAAAGTTTTTCATAAGTTTAAAATTTCATCTGTGTTCTTTGAATTTTAAATTCTTAGTTGAGTGCGGAGACCATAATTGTCGGAAACATAAGAAGTTAAAGACAAGTGTTGTTTATTTAATAATAAGGTTTAAACTCATAATATAACGTAAAGTAATATCGCAAAACTTTTGGAACGCTGCGATAAAGACGTTTCGAACGTCAAAAAGAACATTTACAGAGACTATGTCCTAACACAGCACTTTCAATGAAAATATCAATGCATATGCGGACCATATTATGCAGAATACCCATCAGTTTTATAAAGACTATTCTGCTGTTATGCAGTATTTGAGCAAATTTATATAGTAATTTATATAGTAATTTATATGGTAATAAAGACTCTCTCATTACTAAAATTATTATAAATACTTATATCCAAGCACGCTATATCATTTTAAATGCTGCACATTAAAATGCATATTGTGAAATTGAGAAAATTCTCCCAAACATGAAATATATTTACATTCGATATTCCGAAGCAAAACGTAGCAATGAATGCAGATTCACTGATGGTTGAGTCAAAAATCGATATCTTAATGCAGCGTGGAAAGTAATTTGCAAGAATTTGCATTAAGAGGTGTTATCTATTCTCGAATAAAACGCCCGACAGAATAATTAAATTTGCCTTTTGGAATTCAAATGACTCTTTGCGTTAATTCTTGTGATCTGCGACTTTCTCGAGAGCCCACTAGTGGTTTGGTTTATTAGAGTTGCCTTTTAGGTTAATATTATCAAATTCTGCATACGGGTGCAGTCAGCTATAGATAATACGCAATTTGCAACGCAGTTATGCAGAGATTGTATCATCCTGGTGCATCGCTGCAAAGGAAAATATGTGGTAGTGGGTGAGGTGATAAAGTTCATACAAAGACCTAAAGAGACGATGCAAAAATTAAAACAACGTCGAAATAAGAGATGCAGTGTAAACTATAGTATAGGGAAATAAGAGCTATATATATACACTGAAGAGCTAAAACATTATGACCATCGTGCATTTTTCAGTGAACTCATCTGGATGACGTCGAGTGCGCGTGATTAAGCGGAAAGTGCTGTTTATTAAAAACTAGAATTAAGTGGTACTTAAGTGCTGCTGGGGAAGGTAAGGAATCATTCTTGCCTTTTTACGAGTGATGAGAAAGGCTACTGATCTCAGCAACTTTGATAGAGGACGGTTTGTAACGGCCCGAAGACTCGGAACGAGTATCTCCGAAACTGCACTACTGGTAGGTTGCTCACGATCTGCTGTTGTTAATATTTATGCAAGGTGGATGCATGACGGTGAAATCAGAAGTAGACGCCAAGGTGTTGGACTTAACACTCGTCATCAAAGAAAAGACGTCGGAGACATCAAACACGTCGGGGACTGTCTTGCTTGGTACAACAAAATCGACACCAGTTAGCTCTGCTGACAGCTCAATGCAAAATAGGTCCAAGTACAAGTATTTCAAAACACACACATTAATGGACTTTGTTGGATATGGGACTGCACAGCAGACGCCCCACTCGCGTGGCTCTGTTGACCAAGCTTCATTGTCAACTACGCTTACCTTGGGCCCGAGAACATGGAGACTGCACTATGGATATGTAAAAGACAATTACCTGTTCGGATGAATCACAATTTCGCACGCATCGCATCGATGGTCTTTTAGGATACGCGGTCTTCCAGGCAAAGAGTTGCGCCCCTCTTTACAACAGGTCATATACAGGCTGGTGATGGCGGTATTATGCTTTGGTGGCCGTCCTCATGCGCAACTCTAGGACATTTATTTGTGTTAGAACAGATCATAAAAGCTGCGAACTCTTTCAACACAACTGCGGATCAGTTGCACCCTTACATAGCATCGGTCATGAATGAAAAATGAAAATGGAATTTTCTATCGGGACAATGCTCCATGTCACAAGGCTTGAACTGTGTTAAAGTGGTTCGAGGAGCATGATGATGGATTCCAATTAATGCCCTGGCCTCCTAACTGGCCAGAACTTAATCCGATTGTGAGTATTCGGGATGTCATAGAGCTGCAGCTTAGATCTTAAACACCACCATGACGGAATATTTCGATTTTGCGTGATCGCTGCTTAGACGTTTGCAAAAACCTGTCCCCAGTGATCTACCAAGGATTTGTATCATCCACGCCAAGGAGAGCTTCAGCAGCTTTGGAGACCAAAAATCTCGCAACGTGTTACTGAGTAGGTGGTCATAATGTTTTGACTATGTAAATATCAGATTCTGCAAAAGCTACACTTAACCCTTACAAAATCAATCTACATAGAAGTTCTGCACCTAAACGAAGTGTCGGAAAAAACATTTACGAACACAATAATTTGGCACAAACTGGAATCTTAACATTTATAAACACAATAATTTGACACATATTCAAGGTTAAGAAAAATGCACATTACGTAAGCTTAAAATTACCATTAAAAATTCACAGTACTACAAAAATCCATTAAAAGTGCATATTGTCAATCAAACTAGCCAACAATTTATTAAGGGACAAATTATTAAATTCATTAAGTTAATTCATCCTAAGTATGTGTTTGAATAATATTTAATTTGAAATATGATAAAATGTTAGTAGTGACTTTGATAGCATTAGGAAGTGATACAGGAATGAAAATTCCTACAGAGTATCTAAAATATATGCACTATCTAAAATTTAACCTTAAGGCTAACATTCAGCGCCACTGTAATACCTGGAAAAAACACTGACATTGGTAAAAGGAGACGAAGAAATGGAACACATTCTGCTCATATGCGGATATAAATTTGATATCAAATCGAATTTTGCCTCTCTGCAAGAAGATACGAAATTGCTAAGAAGGGGACAAAATGTTAAATTTCGTGATGAAAGAAATATGGTACGAAATTATTCTATCATAAATTACGTCTTGTGGAGACTTTCCCACTTGATTTCTAAAGAAAACATATAATTATTTCAGACGGAATTTAGTGTGCATTTTTTGCTCATATGAGTAGCAACAAATAATTTCTGTAAGTGAAAAGGTAACAAATTTTAACTAAATGAAAAAAAGAAAGGTTTGAAGCATTTCTGAAGGATTTCAGATTTTAACGTTCACCGATGAGGGCTTAAGGTACTTTAAGCTAACACTGAGCTTGCAGTACACCAGTTTGCTCTTGCACTTATTATTTGCTAATCCATTCTTTTTGTCATTCTAGCTTTATTATTAAGCATCGCTTTCTTCGCATTTACACCAAACACATTTCAACAGCACATTCGCAGAATGTTTAACAGCAGCGCTACCCGATAAAGTGTTAAGAGTTGGCATACAGTTTTGACTTTTTTTCTGTCTTTTTTCAGTTCGTGACATTAATGTTCAGTTTTCTTGATAAGTTGGCTGACAAAACGTTTCTTTCCTGTTTATTATTAACGTTTTCTGTGTTAATTTTTTTATCAAATATCACATTCTTCGCACTTACGAAACATTCAATTTAATACCATAGCAAAAGCACAATATACAGGGTGTATCAGTACAGCGGTGACAAGCTTCCAAGAGAGAGAGAGAATACACTTAGAGTATGGGAAATCACATAGCAATACATGGTCACAAACGCTTTCCTGGCGCGGTAGTACAACACAAAAGTCAAGAAAGAAAAGACACGATCGGGATGAGAAAACATGTTTATTATTCGGAGTACAGAAAAAACAAGGGGGAAATATAAAGAGACATCAATCATCATCAAAGAAGGTGTTCGAAATTACGACCCGGACCCTGATCTAGGAACCCGGCGTTATGCATCTTCCATGCGATCTTCCATTCGTGATGCAGACCTTCCATGCGCCGGAGAAGTGAGGCCCGCATCACGGTCCGGGGTCGTAATTTCGAACACCTTCTTTAATGACGATCTTGTTTGTTTTTGTTCTTATTTGTTTGTTTCTGCTGTACTAAATATAATTCAACACGCTTTGTTTCACTGTTTGTGTTCTTCCCTTGGCATTCTGTGTCACCACTACCGCGCCAGGAAAGCGTTTGCGACCACGCATTGATATGTGATTTCTCACTGTCTGGGTGTACTCTATTTCTGCTGAAAGTTTCTCAGCGCTGTACTGATACACCCTGTATTTAAAAACAAAAGCTGCTTCAGCTGCAGTCCTTTATACGAAATGTCATTGCCGTACGGCCAATCGTTTTTGAATTATGCGAGATATATGCATACATACATGGTATATACATGCATATATATGCACAAAAAATCCTTTTCTGATCCATTCAAAATCCATTTTAAAGTCCGCTTTGGGAGGAAAAAAGAATCTTTTTTTCTGTGCGTACATACAGATGTTGTAGAGACACTAGGTTATTACGAAGCAGGAGACATGAAAAACGAGCAACGCCTTCTCCGGGAATCGAACCACGGACCTCTCGGTTACGCGTCGAGCATGCAGACCACTACACCACGAAGGCATGCGAAGAAGGTGGGAGAAATACCTTATAATGTCAAGCAAAAAAAATCTTCCAAATGGATTCGGGAATGGACAAAATGGATATTTCCGTAACGATATGATATCCGAAAATTTTAATGATTACAATACTTTCTTTTCTTCTTACAACGAAGGAAAACGAATGAAAGAGAGAAGTTTTAAACAAGTTTTAATCAGGATTTTGAAAACGGCAACGACATTCAAGATTGATGTGTATATAAACTGTAGTGGAATTTAGGTTAAATAATACATCGAGAATCCTGGCCGATGCTTAGCAGTGATAAGGTAACATCTAATTCTCTCCCCTCAATAAGGATGCTTTACCTTTGAAACAATGTTGGGCGAAAACCAGATGACACCAAAATCTAAACTCCGAATTACGACGTCTCTGATATTACGTCTTTTAATATAGTTGTTTGTAACTTTGCCTAAAATATTCACCAATCTGTGGAAGTCGGTAGAATATTGCCTAACGGTCATTAATAAATACTTACAGTGTTGCGGTGCACATTAAAATGAACAGAAAATAATTTAAATAAAAAATTCTTTGCGTTAATTCTTAGTTGGAAATCAGAATTTTCAATACCGATTATTCAGTTGTTACGATAGTATGGTTTGTGAACATCTCTTACTTGAAACGTGTGCTAAATTTTACACAAAACTTTGGATAGTGATATAATTCTTTAAAAATGTATGTAAATTAGTGTCCATACTTTTGTTACATTAGGCTGTAAAGGTAAAAGTCAATCCGTCAAGTCCACTCAGAAGGAAAACGTGGTTTTCTGGAAGTTTATTTTATTTTTTAACCAGAGCGTTGTTTGTGTCACCGTAGACTAGAGTGTCACTCCTTATCAATGGCCAAGCGACGAACGGTGATGTCCGGGTCAAGTTGCTTTCATCACTTGTTAGTGTCACTTCTATTACTGTGCTTCCTTTTTCATCCTTTGTCTCACCAGTTTTATTTTATTTTTTGTAGCCGCCATCTCGAATGTGAGGTTGGGGATATATAGATGAGATTATTCATTTAAGTGGATGTGAGAACTCCTAGAATTCCATCATTAACGCAGAGTATTTTGTTACATAAAGGAATTTTGGATATTTTTAATTTATTGGATATATCAGTACTCGTTAACGCTATAGTTGATTAACCAGGAAATTTCAAGCGAAAAACTGAATGTTAAAGGGCGCAAGTTCTTACAGTCATAATCTGTTGTTATTCTATGGTTATAATACAAGTGGAAGAAGGCATCAGTCGCAACAATTATTCACTTTAAGGCAGGTGATAGGCGACGGAGGACAATGACGCCTGGTGCCTAACATAGGTAAGCAGGCATGTGTCTCACGTCCTCCCCTATTTAGAAACAACAACTCCCTGGAGCCACAGAAGGCAGCACCAGGAGTTTATTATGATTTAAGGGGTGTTGGAAGCCAAAAATCTTCAAAAAATATTGATTTGGGATTTTTGCATTTTCAAATTCTCTACACTTTTAGCTTTCTAAAAATACTGTTGCGTTTATACGGGTTCGTGGATTTGAAAGTATCCGATATAAACACGATGTAGAACAATAAAAAGCACAATTTATTTACAAGAATCACTATTTACAGCACAGTTCCAAAATTACCTTTAAAAGCGTCGAAAATCTACAATACATACGCTGAAACAATCAGCAACACAGCTTCAGGCTGTAACTGTAAAGGTGGCTTCACGGTAACACTAAACTTATAATAAAACACCGTGGAACAATCACCAATACACTGTCAAGCTATACTGTAAAGATAGCTTCACGGCAAAGCACTATCTCGATTGCTTTCCGTTCACAAGACTCTCGCGTAGCTTAGCACTCGCAGTGAGCAGCTATTCTCACAACCTCGCACTTAATCACACTCTTCACAACAACAACTTCACAATACTTCACAATCCGGCTCTCCGAAACGCAAGGGTTTATATAGCTTTTCCTTAAGTTCCACACGTTTCGAGAAATATCTCGACAGGAAATTATTCTAGAAGCTTCCCGATTGGACCATGGGATATCGCGAATTTGGTCGCCAAATGGGCGATGAAGTCGCCAATCTGGCAACCCTAGTGCTATGCCGGAAAGCTTACATACAGGCGCAACAGCCGAATTTTTCGTAACAATACTGTACTTTAATCTCTATGAAAATTAGAACTTTAAAAAAATCTAGCTTTATTTTATCATCTAATGCTTTGATAAATGAGGAATTTTACATAAGAACGCGTTTTTTTCCAACCTTGATTTTTTTACACTCGATGTACCTTTTCTCAGGAACTACTGCTCCCAGTACCTAAAATTTTTATGGCTTATTTATTATATTTTCTAATATTTACTGAAATGAGGTTTTTGTGATAAATTAAGATAAAAAAATTTCACAAATTTTTTTGCGTGAGAAAAGTGCTAAATTTTATTATGCCTAACAAAATAGTCTAAAATTCAAAATGTTTCAAAAGCCCATTTCAGTATAATCAGATAGGTGTACGTTAATTACACAAAAAATTTCAAGAGTATATCTACAGCAGATTTTGAGAAGGTACATCGAAAATGGCCAATTTATCACTGTCGGTATAGGGGGTTCTGACACCCCTTAAGACATAGAGGTTACAGTGTCATACTGGAGTGGTTTCCGCTTTGCATAGGTGATAGAATAACATAATGTTCTGATTGTACATAAATGCATATAAATATAAATGAACATAGGAGAATAACAGAGAGAGAAGGGAGGAGAAAAGATGACAGTGAGGAAGAGTGGAGGAGAGAGGAGACGTGAAGGAAGAGCATGTAGACATGCACTGGGGGGGAAATAGGAGATACACATACATTTAGCATTAGCACGATAACGCACATAATCAATACATACTGATTTGAGGGAAATACGTGCAATACACCCGATGAGGTACTTACAATACTTACAAATACACAAGACTTGAGCAGATACACGATATTTACAGATACACTGAATGCTGATAACAACAAATACACAATTCCTACAAAAACAATTAAGCACTACTATCGCTAATACACAAGTATACATGAGCAAATACATGATATTTACAAATATGCTGCCACCAATAGGGGGCAATGCAGATTCGAAATACAAAAGCAAGTACGCTATTACACATATACAAATACGCTATTATAGGTATGCATTAAAAACAGATACACAAATGCTGACATATTCATATACTTACAAAGAATGTTGATACTGTTGTGTTTACAGTTTCATCGAATATATTATTGTATTAAACAAATATGCTATTATAGAAATGCTGTTGATATTACTTTAAGGCAGAATATCAATTAAGGCAGAGTTAGAGGCTTTAAGGCAGAGTTCAATATCACTTTAAGGCAGAACTGCCATTCGGAAACTGTACTTAATTGCAATGAAATTTCACGCTTTCTCACGAATGTTACGCTTCCTCAAGAAATGGTCTACGCCGGACAGACGGACTTTGAAAAGTTAAGCATTTATTGGCCAAACCCTCTGATCATTTGGTTGTCTCTCCACCGAGGATTTTGCCCAAAGTGTATCACAAGTAGCGACAAAATTAGATCCGAAGAAAGGAGAAGCTTCATCGCAATTTTGATACAAAGCATTTTGAAGGCCGATCCAAAGCTACTCCATATTACTATAAAACTCTCAAGAGGCGGCTTCACAGTATTTTAAATGCCTGCCTAACATAAAGTACTCTAGACTTAGAAACTTTCTTGCCTTCTTTGCGATTCGCATTAGGGCTTAAGACTAGAGCATCTGAGCCGTCTAGTTCTATGTCAATAGGGCGGTTAGTAAATACAAACTAGGCTCCTCTCAAAAGCACTCAACGAAAGCATTTCGCTTCTTAGCCGCATATGTTGCTTAAGATTTTGGCACACCCTGGTATGTACACACAGTACCACAGAAGCAACACTCTGGGCAATGGTAATAGACATCTGAGGCATTATCTGCAGCAGTAGAACTCTGGGGAAACAAAAACATTAACCTGATGGTTTCAGAACCCCATGGAAAGGTGGTTTATTAAAGCTGGACCAAGGGGAACTGGCGAAGCATCGAACCTGTGAGGAGAGAGGAAATAACCGTAGTCTCCTGAGGTGGTTGGCTAGCAGGGCATGGGTAATAATAGTGGGAGCATCTTGACAACCAGTGAAATCTCCAGGTTTTTATTGTTCCCACCACTGTGGTCTCTGAGAGCCGGGAGTGGTGATTCTGGTTGCTCAGTGTAATGCTGGGCTAGAAAGATTTTCTACAAAGTCTGCCATCTTGGTCTGCCAAATGGGAACCCCGGGTTGGTATCATATTTCGCATATTTCCTATCTTTTGAAGGGAATTTTTAACTGGACGATCCACCTCCAGCCAAATACGGAGGCTTCTAAGCGGGGTGTAGTAGTGCTTGAACATTAAGATAGCGGAACGCGTACTCAAGACTCACTTACTTAAGGTTTTGCCGTATTTAATTAAACCGACTATATCATAAAATATATTTAAACAGCAGTTGGTTATATTGTAAACCAATAAAAATTAAATTATATTTTTATGAAGGGTATTTTTGGTTTTTTAAAATTAGTTTTTAAGCAATTCAAACTAAATAAATTAGATAGTTCTGGATTATGGCAAAACTTGTGTGAAATATCTAACTAAACTTCGAGTTATTCCATGCCTCAGAGTGGAATTCATATTTTTTGGCGTTGTCAAGGATCGTTTGTAATTCCTACTGAAGTCGGGTTCAGGCCCAAAACGTCACGTTTTTATTTTCATTTATCATCTGAATAACAAAATTAAGTAGTAGAGAGTTTGGTCAAACATGTACGAAGATTAGCGGGAAAATATGGTAACGTTTCTCGAGGAATTTACAAATTTTTATGATATTAACTCCTCATTTTACAGGTGTATATTTGCCCAAAAAAATTCATAATATTTAAATCAAACTTAAACGGATCTGAAAATGTATGTATATGTAATGTAATGTATATTTGTAGAGACGCTATGTATTTATTGAGCAAAAGTACATGAGAAATGAGCAATGCCCTCGCCGGCACTCGAACCTCGGATCTCTCGGACACGCGCCGAGTGTGCTGACCATTACACCACGAAGGAATGCTAGGAAGGAGGGAGGAATACCTTATATGCTGACCTTTTAAAGGACGACTGGGGATTAGAGGACCCGATCGCCAAATTCTGGTGATTAAAGAATCCTCATCCACTACCTTTTCAAGTTCGGGCGCCACTATATAGACATTACTTTTTTTTAACCAGAAGTCATGAAAAATCAGCAGTGTTCTTGCCGGGAATCGAACCTCGTACCTCTCGAATACGCTCCGAGTATGCTGACCATTACACCACGAAAGCATGCTAAGAAGGCGGGAGAGATACCTTATATATTCCCCCTTTTAAAGGGTGACTAGGGATTAGAGGGACCTAGTCTCAAAATCACGGTGGTGGGGAATCATCATCCACCACCATTTTTTACTTCGAGCGCCATTGTACAGACATTAAGTATTTTTTTGAAAGCAGGAGAGATGACAAATAAGCAATGCCCTCGCGGGGACTCGAACCAGGTTAGGTTATCTGACGAGAGTGGTTAGGTTATCTGACCTTACATATTCATAAGCTTTTTAATGTTAATCATTTACAAGATTCAAACGCTTTGCCAAAGCCATTTGTTGAGTCAACATATCTTTCCAGGTTTGCAAATATGTTTAAAACTCATTATATTCAAATCATATTTTGATATGAAACGTGTAATATTTAATCGAAATACACTTGCATTATTATTAGCAGCTGAAATTCGTTTAAGATTTTAAGCTTGGCAACTTACATCACTTTCGTTTTAATTTGCTATGCGCGTATTCAGATTTTCAAGTTTAGCCTTCATAAAACCGTTAACTAATTTAAACACCTGAATTAATTCCCGTCCCAGGCATTGTTCGCCCTCAGTGAAAGCAGTCTTAGACAAGGACTAATCATCATATTACAAGCTTCTAATACATCCCAGCTTAGCCTTCAGCAGCTTTCTCTATAGTTAGATTAATAGCTTTTCTCAAGTAACAGAGCATTGAAGCTGAATACGTGGCCCGAATAGGAAACTCGGAACTTCAATACAGCTGATGTTAACCCTTTAAATTAAAATTTAAGCAGCCCTTAAAATTTAAAGGGCTATTGTTAACACTTTAAATTAAAGTTTCGACTCTAAATCTTTCATAAATGAAACGTGAACTGTATCGTTGCAAATGGGTTTAATTCTTAATATTTTGCCCTCAATTACATGCTGAAGTTACTTCATTCAGGTATTCTAAGAAGATGAATGTTTTCTCCAGCTTTAGTGTTTAGTAACTGGTGCGAAATCATAGTGAGAATGTTTTGTAAGGAAAAAAAACATTACATTCCTAAGATGTACTTTATGTGCGATCGATACCACGTCGAAATGATAAAATATTTGTAAGAAGGATTATTTTCACCTGCTTAGTACCAAATAATATTACAAAGTTACGAACTGTATTGAATTGAATAGTTTTTAATTAATACAGTTATTGTATTTATTGAATGTGCGATAATACACTGTATTAAATATTTAATTTTACGATTTTGAAGAGTATTTATATTTCTAAAGAGAAGAATGAATAGTTAACTTAATAGCTTTAAATGAGAGCTGTGGAATGATAATATTGTTTCAAATTGTGCAAGAAAAGCAAAGATTACTATGCATGTAAAATGCTTTCCAAAACCGACAAATTTTGCTTAAAGTGTACTATTTAACACATGGAAGATTTTTTTATTTGAGAGGACTTATGGATGAATAATTTCTGTTCTGAACGTTAAGGAAAATATTAAAATTCCACCAGAGCTTTTACAAAATGTTAATACTTTTTTGAGCAATTTTCATTCCTGTAATTTTTATGATTTTACAAGTGTCTGGTTATGTAGTTACAACTGAAAGTGCTAAATTAGAAAAGATAAATTAACGATAATTTATATTAGAAAAATCAAAGAGGGAAAATGTGTTTGGCGTGAACTTTCACAAATAACCAATGTTTACATTTACAGAGCCTTAAGTGTTGCCATACTTTTTTTATATTATTCTTATTTCGGATGTAAGCTGATTAAGATATACGAATTATCTTCGGATAGATTCATCTTAAAAAACTGTTACTGTTTGGAGTTGTAAAAAAATTTCGAAATTTTTGGTTAATTGTTTTTGCTTTTAAGCATGTTTATTGATAACGGTTTTACGAACTGGTAGCGCATAAAAATACAAAGGTAGTATTTGAAAATATTGCAAAATATCAAAAGGCTAAATTTAATTATATTTTATTTCCAAACTGAGGATGGCAACGATATGCAAATAGCAATTTAAAATGGAATCCTTAGGTTTTAAAAGTTTTAGTTTGGAGAACGACAAGTAAGATGCTATTTTTGTATATTTAATATTCTTAATTCTAAGAGTCATGCAATCAATAAGATGCTTTAAGCCTTATCTTTATATTTTAATTTTAGGATTTGCATTCTACGAACTGTTTTGATGTTAGTTTTAAGACATTATGAGATGAGTGAATTTTAAATCACAAGCTTGATATTTTAATTATCGCTTGCTTTAGTTATTATTAGTCCAAAGGGATTTAGTCCCGAAGGACTATTACTTTCGTTTTCCGATTTTGCGTCGATTCACTCTGAATGCCCGTTTCACTTTTCAAATTGTTGCCACTAAATGTTATCGCTCTGCATTAAATTTTAAAAAATGAAAAATCTGCATAAATGTATGCATGTTTCTCGCATTGTGATAAAACCTAGAGCCATGAATTTTGAATGACGTAATCCTACTGCGAATATGGGCATCTGGAAGCCCTAATTTTGAATTTGAAATTTGCTTTATTATCGATTTTATGTTTTGTAACATTTCAACGAATTTCTGATTAACAAACTAAATGATTTCAAAGCGAGCAATGGCAACACTGTATGGAAAAAAAACATTTTTATCTCCAGCGCACGAGACTTACGGAAATTCTAAAGATATGTTCATTTTAAAATGATTTTGCGATATTGATTTTGAACTGAATTTTATGGTTTGAGTACGTAGTACATGATATTTAATAAAAAAAGGTAGCACACGAAACGTTAAAAAAACGTGCCTTTGGACGTAATTTAAAATCTGAAATCTTTCAGATTTTTTAATTTCCTTTTTTTTTTTTTTTTTGCTTTTAAGCATGTTTATTGATAACGGTTTTACGAACTGGTAGCGCATTAAAATACAAAGGAAGTATTTGAAAATATTGCAAAATATCAAAAGGCTAAATTTAATTATATTTTATTTCAAAACTGCGGATGGCAACGATATGCAAATAGCAATTTAAAATGGAATACTTAGGTTTTAAAAGTTTTAATTTGGAGAACGACAAGTAAGATGTTATTTTTGTATATTTAATATTCTTAATTCTAAGAGTCATGCAATCAATAAGATGCTTTAAGCCTTATCTTTATAATCTAATTTTATGATTTGCATTCTACGAACTGTTTTGATGTTAGTTTTAAGACATTATGAGATGAAAGAATTTTAAATTACAAGCTTGATATTTTAATTATCGCTTGCTTTAGTTTTTATTTACTGTTACTTTAGCTAATATTTAAAGCGTTCGGTTTAGCAGCTCGATTAATATGAAGTAGATTAAATGTGAAGGTGTACTAAATTTTGTTTATTGTCTGCTCTTCAATGCTTCCATTCTCATTTCCATGCAATTCATACACAGTTAATTCCATAAGTTAATTCCATAAGTTAGTTCCATAAATTAGAGAAGTAGATGCTTATTACTAGCGCATTAATATGCATAAAAATATCTTTCATAACGAAGAATAATTGTTGTAAAAATAGAGAAGTCTCATTGTCTTCTTAAACTTAGTTCAGTATCAGAGAAATCGGCGAAATCCATGCATATTCTTTTAGTTATACGTCATCCACATTTGCATAATTGAAATTGAAGGATCCAGATAACTCCAGTGCAAATTAATTAGAACATAAGTTTTTTCCGCATCCAAAGAACCATGCTGTAATTAGATATCATCCTTCTTAAAAGATTTCAGAAGCTATGATAATGTAGACCACTTAACATATTTCCCAAATGCTTCTAGCGGCTGTCGCCTGCAAATCCATTAAAAGTGTGAGAAAATCATTTCAAGTCTGACATAATTTCTCCTTGCTAACAGCTCTATTAGACTAATGTCACGGACGTGTTCATTAAATATCAGATAAGAGGACATTTCATCACAGTTATAATATATTTTCGAATTTCGACTTCATTAGGAAGAAATGGAAATTAATTTTTGAGCACGCGTGAGAAGGCTATAGCTGACTAGCTACTCGTAAAGAGGAAAGGTTTCTGAGGAATTTTGAGATTAAAAATGCTAAATAAATGAAAATAACGTATTCAGCAGATTCATCACAAAGCGCACCATCTAAAATAATACATCCTTTAGTTTTGTGACATACATTTTTATGAGTGAGGAAGGAAAATTATTCTGTACCGAGTTTATTTGCATAGATGATTATACTACAAGGTATTTCTCCCACCTTCTTCGCATGTCGTGGTGTAGTAGTCAGCAGGCTGGGCACGTATTCCAGAAGTCCGTGGTTCGAGTCCTGGCGAAGGCGTTGCTATTTTTCATGACACCTGCTACTAAATAACTTAACTATTCTACAAGTGGCGCCCGAACTAAAAAATGTGGATGTTGACTCTCCACCACCTGGATTTGGCGATTGGGTCCCTTAATCCACAGTCGCCCTTTAAAAGGGGGAGCTCGCTGGGCGCGTATTCCAGAGGTCCGTAGTTCGAGTCCCGGCGAAGGCGTTGCTTATTTTCCATGGATTATGCTTCAAAAAATCCTAATGATTCTACAATACAATGCATAGAAAATCATTCGAACAAACCCACAAAGGGATTTAATAAAAGAAAATATCATTTTTCTCAAGCAGTGATTTCTCTTATTTCTAACAGGGTTGCCACGTTACCTGGAAAACCGCGAAAACTAGAAAAAGTCAGGGAATTCGAAAATTGACAAAAAAGTCAGGGAATTCAAATATTTTAGTCTAAGTCTGGAAAAGTCATTGAATTTCATACAACGATCCCCCAAAAAAGCGAGTTTTGCGCCAACGTTGGACACGATCACTTTCTTGGGGCGCGTTAGCCAGCTGGCATAGAACCAATTCTTGCAGCTCCAAACATATTGTCTTTTAGAAAGGCAAAGCAAGTTTCAGGCAACTTTGGTTTCTAGTAACCTTGAGAATCGAAAGACTCGCATGCGCATGTGCAGTGCATGTTGAACTAAACAGAATACGTATTCTTGTATCAAACAAAATCGGTTTAATCCTAGTGTAGCGGTATCATGAAGGTTAGAATAGCCTCCGTGTACGGTGACATTATGATGAGCAGTAAACAGGCCATTTTAGTGTTGGCGGCAATTTTCAAAATCGTGCCAAGGCCGTAGCGTGTACTAGGATTTTACCGCAAAATCTTTTTTTCCCAATGGCGAGCCCTCAGCCGACTTCGGCTTGGCCACTACTAAGGCCAGAAGTGGTTGTCACTTTATTATGGAGGCACTTAATAGGTAGGCCACCTTTGCCTCCTATGAAGGGACGGACAGTTACAGACATGCCTTCCCCGGGATTCGAACACAGGCCATTTGGTATCGTAGCCGGCTACCCTAACCACTATACCGTCTGCGCAACACCGCAAAATCTTTTAAATACTTTTTTGTTTTTTTTAGAAATGCATTATTTGTCATTTTGCAGTAAAGTAAAAAAATAATAATCAGTCATCTAGGCTAACCATTTAATATAACTATATTCGCCAAAATACATTTGATTATCGTAATTCATTTTTTTTCATTATTTTAATGTTTCTCATATCATTTAATGCTGCTTCTTCCCCTTAGATTTATTTATTATTAGTAAATAATGCTTTCAAATTTCAGGACATTTTCTCTGGCATAATCATGAAACTAATCCTAACACTATGATGACATAACAACGCGATATTCAATGTGCATATTTTTTGCTTATATATTCAGCTAAATAAATATAAAATACCTGAATTTATTTAAAAAATATCCTTAAATGGATTTCTTTCATTCGTTTAGCTGTAAAATGTCAGCAAGAAAAAAAAAAGACGTTTTTTATCCACATTGGGCAGACTCTGATCTCAATTCTTCAATGGAGAAAATAACTCCTATTTTAGTTATAAAAGTAATCTTTGGGGATAATATATAGGTCATATGTAATTGGCAAATTTTTGTGTTTTCAAGTGGGTACCATAATTAATTTATCTCTTAGAACACCTGCAAAACCTGGAAAAGTCAGGCAATTTCATTCTCCTGTTTGAGTGGCAACCCTGTTCTAATTATCACTGTCTGAAGACATAATTTTACCTTCCACGAGGGAGAAAGTAGCCGTTGCCATTTGTAAAGTCGGTGGGGAAATTATAAGTAACAAAATATTGTCTTTCTGCCGCCCAGATTGTACGCACTATTTAGAGACACTGACTACGCTGATTAGTGACGCCGGCTATCGTCAGAAAGGGCGCAGGTTCAAATACCAACGAAGGCATGGATGTTTGTAAACATATACTGTCTATGCTGTATGGAGTTATTCGAAATGCACAGCAAGACAAACGGCTTCTCATAATGGTTGGTATTGCGGAAAGAGAGATGGGAGACCCACAGGCCGTCCGCCAGAGTACTCTGTATGAAAACTGGGGCGAAGCTAGCTAAATCAAACAGTCACCAGCATGGTGCTCAAGGCCTATGCCAACGACAGACGCAATCCTGCACGCCTTGCCACGGTAAAACTCATGGGCCTCTTCTGGATAGGCCAGACAAGTGAGTTAAAGCCCCAAAACATTTTCCAGCTCTGTTCCAGTTTGATGGTGGACATGTTTCGCTAGATTCCCAGCATACAGCCAATATACTCCATCAGCAGTGGAACCTAATAACTAGCGGACACTGACCAAGCTTCACGATGCGACGCCAGGCAGCGATTTATTTCCAGACCAATATGTCGTGAAATATTTACATATAAACAGTTCAGGACATAATATTGTATCTAATTACAATAAGAGTGATGAAAACCTTTCCAACCATCTCTCGAGGTTTTTTTCATCAACTCTGGAAGGAACAGCACATAATTGAGATAGGACTATACCTGTATGATCAGTTTTCAAATTATGGTCTCCTGCCCACGTGCACCTATACCTGTTAAGTTACAAAATTTTGTAAAGTCGGTTAGGTAAGGTTAGGTTTTTCAATTATGGCAAAGCACACGCGGACTATCTGCCTAAAGGGAGGGATGCCTTCGTGGAGGACGTTCTAAGGGAAACTGGCTCGTATACACGTTACACATGGGGAAAACCACGAAAACGCCCATGCAGCCAGCCCGTTCGCGGGATTCGAACCTCTTTTGTAAAGTAACTTTAGGCTGTGCATAAACCGATGCATTCTAATATTAGTTATTATCTTACCCTGCTGTATATCCTGAAGTAGTTTGTAATAACAGCTTAAATCAGATAACTTACATTAAATGTAAAGAATAACAGCCAAAGGAGTAAAATAGTGCATTTCAGTGTACATACAATAAGGTATTTCTCCCGCCTTCTTCGCATGCCTTCGTAGTGCAGTGGTCAGCACACTCGGGGCGTATTCGAGAGGTCCGTGGTTCGAGTCCCGGCGACGGCATTGCACATTTTTCCTCTCTCCTGCCTTCAAAAAGTACCTAATGTCTCTACAGTGGCGCCGGAACTAAAACATAATGAATGATAATTCTTCAACAATAGGATTTGAAGATTGGGTCCACTAATACCAAGTCTCCCTTTAAAAGGGGAAGTATATAAGGTATTTCTCCCGCCTTCTTGGTACGCCTTTGTGGTGTACTGGTCGGCACGCTCGACGCTTTCCGAGAGGTCTGTGGTTCAAGTACCGGTCAGGGCATTGCTCATTTTTCATGACTCCTGCTTCAAAAACATCTAATGTCCCCACAGTACATGAATGGAACTACACTAAAGACCAGAGAAATGTTGTGCGAAAGTAAAACGAATTCATTGATGTCTTGATAGCTGTACGAGGCGCACAGGAAGACGTTGTAATTTTATTGAAATAAATGGTGACTCATGCAGCAGCATTAATACAATAAATACTTCGAGAATTTCGTGCTGCACTGAATAAGCCAAAATCTTCTTAGTGGGTTTTTAGGGTTGGACAAAAAGCGATGGGAATTCTCGTGACGTCCCTCAAGACATGGTAGACAGACTTTAAGGGATTTTAAAATGTTCTAGAGAGCTCGTTAAAATATTAGCTCATTCTAGAGATCTAATCTGGCTAAATCATTATGGTGAAGAACATTTTAGCCCACTATGGTTTTTAGTTCGGGCACCGCTATAGATTCATCAGTTATTTTTTTGTATGTGGACGACGTGAAAAATGAGCAATGCCCTCGCCGGGACCCGAACCTACACCCCTTGAATGGGCGCCTAATGTGCTACCGTTACACCACAGAAGCACACCTTAAAAGATGTACAAAATACTTTATAAGTTTGCAAGACCGTATAGTCTATCTTCTAAAGTAACAGCTGAAATACGTATAGAAACCAGAATATTTAACCCTTTCTCCTCAAGGTAGAATAAGCATTACTTCACGCGTGCAACCAAATTTAAATATTCTTGCACTGTCAATTACGGGAATGAAGGCTTATAGGAAAGAACATAGAATTAAATTAAATTAATTACTTAAAATAAATATAAATGCCTACAATCTGGAATGAACGCGGGCTAACCATCTTCCCGAGTAGGAAAGCAAATGAAATAAATTTAAACGTAGACAGTGGGAATATATCTCACCTTCACATCTCACAGTTTACTACTAATTTACCCTACCAGGTGTTTCTGCAACCCCCCCTCCCAAATGCTTTTGAGCATTGCTCAAAAATTAAAGAAAACGATGCTTCATTTTAGTAAAGCCTATGATGTTACTGATAAATCACTTAATCTTGTCTTGGTGAAAATTCCGAAAAAATGCTTCGAAACCTACCTTGGAGCAGTACAGCAAAATGGTAAAAATTACGTCTGGAACAGATGCGCGAGACCTGCTTCCGTTTTGTGCATTTTCTCCAAGAATTTCGGACTCTCGGAAACTTCATTAAAGTGTTCATTGGAGCATGAGTTACACAAGAATTTTTGCTTTCTTTCTCAAAGTGCGCACCAGCGAATTTTGGAAAACTCTTCACCCCCTCAACCCAACCAGTTACTTCCAAGACTAATAATACGGATATAATTTTTCTCCTTCTTTATTTTGGAGGCGTTTAAGCTCTGTAATTAACGATTTATTAAAGTAATTACTTCTCACTGCTTGGCTTGAGTCTCCGCTCCAAAGGAACTGCTTCCTACAGTTTTAGCAAACTCGATAGGGATAATTGGGGAAAATTAGACGGCCAGCCGCAATTTACTCTCCTCACAAATGATAGCGTACGCCTACGAATGTAAAATTGGATTCCCCGGCCATGAGGTTGAATTGTCAGCGGCAAAGAAAGTAATCCTGTAATTGTTTGGAAAATTAAACTTGGATGAAACCTGCACGAAACCGTGTTATCCTTGGAGCAATCTAAATTAAGAATTTATTCTTAAACAAGAAAATTAGTTTTTATTCATTAGATAAGAGGCTATTAGCTTTAAGAATGTCACGTGTGCTAAAGAATCTATCATTAATATTAGTCGACCGCTAAAACGTATGTTTCTAATATATTTGTTTTATAGGTTCTTATTCACGAATGTCATAAAAATATTTAGGTTCGGTTATTAGATTAGATCAGTAGTTCTTAATCTGTTTTTTCCCATGTGCAACTGGGATCCCATGCTGGGAGATCCTCCTCCCCAGTCCTAACCCAAACTCGAAAAATAAGTATACTTAGTTATTTAGGTTTAAGTTATTTTTAATGTCTTTCATAAATTAAAAAAATCCGATGTGTACACCACATAACTTCCTTGTACGGAATATTAAATTATACTATTTTGCATTTCATTTAAACTTATTGGATTGAATTAAATCTCCTTCGTCGACAGAGCATAAACCACAATCGAATAATTGCACTCTTTAAAATTCTTTATATTTGCTTACTTTGGAGGCACTCTGGCGCTAGGTTCACTTCACAGCGTTACATCTCATTCATTTTATAACTCAGAATGCACAAAAATTGTGTATATCCTCTGATGAATTATTTAATCGTTGCCATACGTTCTATTCAAATACTATAATAAATCTTAAACGACGTATAAAAGAAATTAAACAAACAAACACACAAAAAAAGAAACAGTTTCTCACAGACGATTCAGTATTTCTCATTCAATTCATTTAATTCTCACTTCGCAACAAGGAAAAATGCATAAAAATATCTATATAAAAATTTACTAAGTAAATCTTAAACACTTCCTCGTTTAAGTTCCATAATGGATTAAGTCTAAATTAATTCGCGATAATAAAACAAGACGTTATCTTTGTTGTTGCGAAGCTTAGTTTCTCTACATTGGCAACAAATCCACTATTCTGCTAAATTTCAGATGTAAATAAATATGGCTGCTATGGCCAAAGAAATTAGAATGAGCCGCACTTCAAGAAATTTTAAACTGTTGGTAACTCCAAAACTGTAACATGCAGGTTAACTAAAGGCATAAAACTTTAACGGAAGATAAGGACAATATAATACAATCATTTTTAAAGCAAAAAATGCATGGTTTTCCAACATATAAGAATAAAGAAACTTAGCTCATTAAACTAAATAAAGAAACTGAGCCGAGAAACAGAGTGTGTATATCCATTTATATTTGTTTGGTGCGGACGATTGCAATCAAAATAGGAGGCGCACATCTACGTGTTATAGCAGTCCTATGTACCAAATTTCAAAGATCTGAGGCTAATCGTTTTTGAGTTATGCGAAATACTTACATACATACATACGTACGCACAGACGCCACGTAAAAATCCCCTCAGAATCCATTTTAAGTCAGTTTTATAATTTTTTTGGGGAAAAGAGTTCTTTATTCTGACATTACGTTCAGATATATCGCAAAAACATCGTTGAATTACTTTCGATAGCTGTTAAAATAGATATTTTTGTTGAAATATGATACCCGAAAATTTTCGTGATTACAATACTTACATTTTACTTCGTACAAGGAAGTAAAAACAAGATGCATAGAAAACGTTGATCAATATCAAAACTTCAATAAAAATGGTTTTTTAATATTGATGAACTAAAACTAAATACGTAACAGTTAAACAAATAACTGTCAGTCCTCCTTCTCGAAGCTATGGATTCCTTTCAGGAAGGAATTTCCTCTAGTTGAAAACCCTGGATTAGATTAGATTAGAACTGTCTAAGTATATCTGCTTGATAAAAGGGACGCATTCTCGGAGAAATTTCTGAGGTAAATCAGCTCATATTGGTGTTAAATATGAGAAAAACTACATAAATACAATGCAGCCAGTTCGTTTATCGAAATTCAAATCCGGGTGAAAGAACTGTCAGCCTAAACTCGTGGCATTTTGTAATAAATATTTCTATTGCATATTTTACCAAGACACTTCCATTCTTAAAATCTTTATCAAACAATTTGTAAGGTATATCTTAATGTTATAACAGTTATTTTTATTTAGTGAACCTTTCCTGTCTTATGTCGTTTCAACTTACAACTTCCTATCAGAATGGGATTTTGGAATCATGTTTAACGCAAATGAGGAAGATAACAGTATTAAAGTCAAGTTTAAATGACTTCGAGAAATAGAGAGAGTTAGGATTCCTGAGTAGAGCGCGATTGCGTTTGGGCTACATCTCTCTAAGCTGTTGATACACTAGGCGGTATTATTACATGATTTTTGATCGTTCGCTGAGTAATTTAAAATTACGATATAACTACTTTAGAATTATTGCGTTAGCTTCGGCTAAATCTCTTACTTAATTCTTATTTCTTACTTTTGAGTTTAAGCCCAAGGGGAAGCTTTTCTGTACGTCCGAAGAAAGGGGCCGGATGTTAATCTTATTTTGAGTGAATAAAGAGTAGTTAACCTTTCTTGAGTTTATGCTTTTTGTCATTCGAACTACGCGATTATTCCCTTACCAGTTCACTCGGTTTGTCGACGTCTCATTTAACAAGATAAAAGTGAGGAACTATATTAGTTCAGTACACGTTTATTACGAACTGTGTTACTAATAACACTTAACAATGAGTTTGTTTTATTTCACTGTGAGAATCATTTTGTACTGCTTTGGAGTTATCACGTTGCTCGAATTTCAAACGATCTCCTAGCTGTTTAGAGTATGTTTTCATGAAATTCTAATTTCTCGTCAGTTTTTGTTTGGCCACGCTGTCAGGTAAGAACTTTGCTGAGGAGGCACTACGATGTTATTGGTTGCTGAATCGTTATGACGTGATGTTTGTGGAAAACAAAAGCAAGCTCATTTGTCCTGTTAAAGAAAGCGTCAGGTATTTGACATAGATCATGAAATTCATTTGGCTCTTGGACGCGGAGGCCGTGGCAGAATGTTGAAGGAACTTTAAAACAAAAGATTTTAGGGATTTATATTTATTTTAAATAACCAGTTAAATTTAATTCGAAGCTCTTTCCTATAAGCCTTCATTTATCTAAGTGTCAGTGCCATAATATTTATATTTGGTAGCGCGCATAAGGAATGCAAAATCTACCAGTGGGAGAAAAAGTTTAAAAATCGAGTTCTACAAGGGAAAGTTAGAGAGTCTGGGAAAACTCTGTGAGTGTTGTTGTAACGCAAGCTTCGGCTCAGCATTTATTGTTGGTTAGACGGGGCTTAGCAGCTGTTATCCTGCTGCCACTACACTCATGTACGCGCTGTAAGATACAGGATTATTGGAGCCCTGTAGTTTAAATCTACTATTTGTTAATACCTTGAATTCTTGGATTTTGATTCTACTGTTTCAGTTACCAACCAAGCAGAAGCGTAGTATTTTAGTGTCGAGTTGATGCATTGTAAATAAGTTAAAAAGTTTAATAAAGGGTAGTTTTAACCCTTCTACTGTGCAACCACTATTTTCCAGATTTCACACGAGAGTTAGACATTAGAACTCTACAAGATATTGAGTAGAATTGGATTCACCGATATTGAACTGTACATCCACCTTTAAGAGCCCTGCCAAAACAATGGTACTAAAAAGGGCATTATTGTGAAAAATATGTGTTTTCAGAATTTATTCCTCCTTGCCAGGTAGACCTTATTGATTTCCAGTTAGAGAGAAAATACAAATTTATTATGGTGTACCAAGATCATCTCACTAATTTTCTCTTTTTGTATTTAGAATAAAAGTTTTTTAATAGTTGGCTTTCATTATTTTTTCCGAATATCATTTGTATTTTTCAGAAATGAACGTCTTTTAAATAATATCTTATCATGACCTTTTTTTCATATATTGCTTAAAGCGCATTTGTCACTCTATAAAATGCCTAGGTATTATATACAATGCCGAGATAATATACAAAACAATTCTCATATTTCATACTTTGTCTAAAAATGCCAGGCATTCTATAGAATGCCGACGTTTCATACTTTGCCGGTAACATATATATGAATGTAAACATTTTGTTCAAACAGGACAACAATATTTAATTTTTTATATTACCCCTATAGCAAAAAGTTATTGCAACAAGATTTGTGATGAAAGTTCATGCTAAAGATGCATCCGTTAGCTAGCTTTGCATTGTAGAAAGCTCTCTAGCCATTCTATTGGCTGAGCTCATAAACGTGACGTTAGGAAAGTGAAAGTGCTTCTCTGTTTTATTTTCTTAACGTTACCATCTTGGATATGTGGCAAATGAGAAGAATAAATATCTTTTTTTCTCGTGTAGAACATTCTTTAAGTTCTTTTCCCTGTTCATTGCCCTCAACCTCCTGACAACTTAAGGCACCTTGACAATTAAAGGAACTCATGTAAGAAACTTAGTGGACAAGCTGACATTTCATATATCTCCTAATGTACTCTTCTCCGCTGGAAAGAATCATCCAGTAAACCATTTATTGGCAGTTTTCGTAGCCATGACACATTTGATAGCAAAAAGAGATTTTGCTATTACGAAATCGTTGAAGGAAATTCATGGTTTTGACCACATAACCGCACTGAAACATATTTTTGCAAAAAAATTCCTCTTCCAAGAAGGAAAAAAGAAGACCGAGTATTTAGAAATTTAAAACGGAATCTGGTAAACTAAATCTGAGGTGCGTAAAATTGTTATATTTAACAAAACTGATTTCATGAAACTTTCCTTGAAACCCGACGGAGATTATTAATTTTTAATCACATGGTTTAATCACAGAGGTTTATCAACTTTACTTTAACTGCTTGCTTGCATGATAAATGATACATTAGCGGTGATTCTATGATGATAAGGTTGTATGATAAATAACAGGAGACTTGTGTGATACGATACAGTTAGATGCAAACGAAATTTCGAAAAACGATAACTACACTTGTAGAGACATTAGGTTATTTTGGAAGCAGAAGACGTGAAAAATGAGCAATGCCCTCATCAGGACTCGAGCCACAAACCTCCCGAACACGCGACGAGAGTGCTGACCATTACGCCACGGAGGCAGGAGAAATATCTTATATACTCCCTCTTTTAAAGGGCGACTGAAGATTAGGAGACCCAATAGTCAAATGCTGCTGCTGGAGAATCATCATCCAACACATTTTTGTTGGGGCACCACTGTAGAGACATTAGGTATTTTTTGACAGCAGAAAACATGTAAAATGAGCAATGCCCTCGCCGAGATTCGAATACGCGCCGAGTGTGTTTGACCAATACACCGCGCAGCATGCTAAGAAGGCGGGAGAAATAACTTATTCACTCTCCCTTTTAAAGGGCGACTGGGGATTAGGGGACCCAATCGCTAAATCCTGGTGGTGGAGAATCATCATCGATCACGTTTTTTAGTTCGAACATCGCTGTAGAATTATAAGGTTATTTTAAAGCTGGAAGAAGTGAAAAATGAGCAATGCTCTCCCCGGGACTCGAATCACGAACATCTCGAATATGCGAAGAGTGCAGTGACCGCTACAACACGAAGACATGCTGAAAAGGCGAGAGGAATACCCTATTCACTCAATAAACAGCGATTCAGCATTTTGACCCAACGTCGTTTGAAGTCATTAGCAAATACCTGGAAGCACATCAACGTCCTCCCTCCAAAAAAAATCCTCCGAAATAAACTTATCTCGAAGGTTGTTGTTAGCAGTGTTGGATATTTGAAACGCTCCAGAGAAAAGGGTTTCACGTTGTAAAATATTTAAGAATTGCACTGGAAATGTAAAAAGCGTGCATTAACAGACATTTCATTTTAGCTGCAGCGACACTATATATTTTTTAATATTAGGAACTGAAACCCCACACGTCTCTTATGCACCTGGCGTTTACTGGTGACCGTCCATCTGGCAGTCATTGGAGTTCGTCAATGTACAATCGTGTCCTGCGGTTTAGCTGAATTTTAAGACTATATATAAAATTTACAGCACTTTATCTCAGTAAGCTTCAGTGTACTGAGTGCCAGGGACCACCAATCCGACTTAACACCGATGACCAACAATCTCAATGTTTATCGACATCCTTCGTCTGACGTAAAAAGCTACAATCAAAATTCCATGTGCAATGTTTTTTTTTGCCCTATGAGGAATAAAGCACAGAGAAGACTAAAAAAACGTAATTTCACATGTAGAGACATTAATCATTTTTTGAACCCAGGGAAGATGAAAAATGAGCAATGCCTTCGCCGGGATTCGAATCACGGACCTCTCGAATACGCGTCAAGTGTGCTGACCACTATACCACGAAGGCCTGCTAAGACGGCGGGAGAAATACCTTATACACTGATAAACAACAAGTATTTTGCCAAAATCAATATAAATTTTAAAATCAACCATCTTAAGCATCTCAATAAAACCACGTTACTTACATGTTTATAACGAATATTTTCCAGGATACTATAGTTGGTCTCGTTGCGTATACATATTTGAAAAAATATATCTACATGCATGTTCTATCAATACAGAACCAGTTACATTACCTCATACGTTAGTGATAAATTGGAGTATATTTAAGAGACTAATAAACGATGTTTCACATGCTTGACCATTTATACATAATGTGCTTAAAACAGTCTTTACCCAGCCTTTATTTTCTCAACTGTTGGTCTTGGACCATAATCCCATTTACAAAATATTTTAAATGATGCAGGGATTCATTTTTTCATATCTTTAGTTTTCAAAAGTTTATTTTTTTAAAAAAACACGAAATCTCACATTTTATATGTTTTTCCAGTTGCTATACTTAAGTACAGAATCATTTTGTACTAATTTAAAAAAAATGAAGCACAAAGGAATTCTTGATTGATTGAGGTATTAATTTCCAAATTTGCGATATTTAGTGTCAGTTTCAGTTTGTACTGAGGGCCTCGTTAATAAATAAATAAGAATAATATGAGTGTTGATTTCCCCCTTCAATGCCATTCAATGATGTACTTGAGACTTCTGATTTTATTTATATTTCTGCTGCATTTAACACATCCGAAAGAAAGTAATTTATAAGTTTTCAATATCTGAAAAAATGTTATTAGTATTCTTATGAATTTTTACGACTTTTATTATTACTAACAAAAGAAATTTTACAATTAAAATTACAGTTTCTAAGGGGGAGAACAATTCCGCCAGCGGGCAAGAAAGTAGATTTTTCAATGCACAAAATTAAAAGTTTACTTTGCTCCAATTTGGCAAAAAGTCACTCAAGTTAGTGCAGAAACGTTTCATCAAGTCCATTTATTACATCGTTTTCTGTAAAAACTGTGAGTAAAAACTGTGTCAGTGTTCCGCCATACATATTGGACCATATATGTGTTCCGCCATACATATTGGCTGAACACATATATGGTTCAATATGTATGGCGATTGGCGGAACACATATATGGTCCAATATGTATGGCGATTGGCGGAACACATATATGGTCCAATATGTATGGCGGACCGTCTGTCCAATATGTGTTCCGCCATACATATTGGACAGCCGTTAAATATGCATAGACATGCATCGTCGTTTAACATTGGTCGTTTTCTGGAAATTCTTAAGATTGCCCCATCTTTGTTCTTGAAAACACAGTCTCGCATGATCATATCTCCGCAAAAATGCTTTTTATAAACGACACTTAGTTTAGATAGAACGGAATTCGCACGAGGAATCTTAAGGCACCACAACTGCCATTTTGTGTAATTACACTCATGTCCATAAATTAAGGATAATTCGGAGTCACGCAGAAATCGATCTCTAAAATAAATATATCACCTGTAAAATCACTACACACATCTTCAAGAATCATATGCAAATTTCAGGAAGTAAACAGATGACACCGATGGTACGTCACAATGACGAGAGTGTAAGAGAGTGGAATAATAAGGAATAAGGAACACAGGCGAAGGAGTAAAATTGTTCGCAGGCTCTTTATAAGCATTTCAGTGCAATAACCGAATAGTTATGACACAAAGGACGCATTTGGATGATTTTTTACGTGGTAGAATTATCGGCCGTCTGGAAAGTGGTCATACCCAACTGAAAGTATCAGACGAACTTGGAATTTCCCAGAGTGTCATCTCCAGGCTTTAGCAACGATTCCAGGATAATGGTAATGTGAGTAAACGTTACAGCGCACGTCACCCCAGAGTTACAACCCTGAATGAGGACCGGTATTTGGCAGTTACTGCCAAAAGAAACAGGCATAGCACAGCCTCAGACCTGTCTTGTCAGCTCTCTTCAGCCACTGGTACGACAATATCAAAGCAGACCGTGTACAGACGCTTAGGCAGATTGGTCTACATGCTCGTAGACCTGTCAGATGCGTTCCACTTACTGCAACTCACTGTCGCCTGCGGTTAGCCTGGAGTAGAGGGCATGCATTGTGGACACCGCAACAGTGGGCTCGTGTGATGTTTTCCGACGAGTCCGGGTTTAGCTTGCAGTCTGATTCTTGCCGAACTTTCATATGGAGAGCTTCAGGTACCCGTTAACACCAAGAAAACATCATTGAACGACACCGTTACGGTGGTGCAGGAGTGCTCGTTTGGGGTGGAATTATTCTGGGTTCCAGAACTGACCTGCATGTTCAAATTGGAACCATGACAAGCCAAATCTATCGGGACGTTATTCTGGAACAACATGTACGTTTGTTTCGGGGCGCCATGGGCGCACAATTTGCGTTTAGGGATGACAACGCCCTTCCTCACTGTGCAAATATCGTAAGCGAATGCCTTCAATCGGAGGATATCACGCATATGGACTGGCCAGCATCCTCACCGGACTTGAATCCAGTAGAGCCCGTGTGTAACATGCTTGGCCGACGAGTTGCAGCCGGTCAACCTTCTCCTACATGTCTACCGGAATTTCGGAAGGCATTGCTTTATGAGTGGTGTAATATCCCCCAAGATCAGATCGATAATTTGATACTCAGCATGCCTAGGCGTTGTACGGACTGTATTGCATCGTCTGAGAGACATACAATGTATTAACAATCATACCAACCATGTAATATTGGTTTTTTGTAAATAGATTTTTTTTTGTAATTTGCTCCAGGGAGACAAAATCGCTAATTTCTTTAATAATATCAAACATATAACATCTTTTTTTGCTCTTTAACTTTTGTTAACTTAACTTTAATAAATAAGCTTTACAAATAAGTCAAATTTGTTTTGCTCCTAAAGCTTCCTTTGCCTGATTTAGCATTATCCTTAATTTATGGACTTGAGCGTAGTTGGAAATTTGTACACAATAACGTAATTCTCAGTTTTAACATATTTGGCGTTACACTTAGATACACAACAATGATAAAAGATTACTATATTAGCTACAATAATGATAAAATATTACTATATTAGCACATTAATTAAGCGATATTGACAAATTTTATTGTCATTTAATTTTATTACTACTATGATAAAGGATTACTATCTTAGCTACAACAATGACAAAATATTACTATATTAACATATCTATTAAGCGATATTGACAAAGTAATGTAGCATTACTTCTAAGGGATATTGACAAAGTCAACACTAAACGAAAAAAATATGCTGACAAAATTAGCACTGCAAATGAACGCCCACATTTCTTGTTGCAGTTACAAAACTTGCAGAGACATTAATTAATTTTTGAGGCAAGAGCCATGAAAAATGAGCATTGCGCTCACCGGCAATTGAACCTCGGGCCTCTCAAATACACACAGAGTGTGCTGATCATTACACCAACGAGGCATGAGAAATACCTTAATAACTATGGTCGAAAAACGATGACCTCATCTCTGACCTGCTTGACGAGCGTCATGGCCTCCCCATTTTCCGAGGTCATGGCATAATCACGTAAGAAGAAATTAATAAAATGTGACCTATCTGTGTGCAAAATACGTTTTTGAAAGAAATCATTGATGCTCTACAATACTGCAGTGTTCATCCTTCCCATACCTTTCATTCAGTTTGAAATAAGATCTCTAAGTTCTGAATTTCACCGGCAGGATTCACTGCAACTACAGTCACCAGATGGTTTAGTTGATGCCACATTGACGCCGCTAGCGAGAGAAGCCGCCATTTAGTGTGGGGACATGAAAAGTATTTTCTCCCTTCTTAATGTGTAGGATAATGAAGTGTGTAGGATACTGTGTAGGATAATGGGAAGCACCTATGGCTAGCATCGTAAGTCTGGATTAGTATTCTAGCCAGATTAGTATTCTAGCCAGAATACTGCACTTCTTCCACGTTTCCTGCTCTAAAATAAGAACAAGATGACTCTACATAGCTACACATTGCACTGATAGCTGTAGTTAACTTTGTTCAATAAAAATACACTATCGAGATAACCTAATTCGTTTTATTTATAGACCATAGATCGGGTGCCATCTCTATTGAGAGTAAACTAGTGAGTTAATTCTGTTCAAAAGTTGTTTAGAGGCAAAAGAAATCTCCTAGTAATCTATATAAATATATGTTGGTCGACTGTAGCTTTTATATAATTAGTAACACAGCAACCTTGACTTTGCCACAGAGTTAAGTCAAGATCTTAGTCAGTTTCTAGGGTTAACAGCTACCTCTTCAGCAAAGAAATCTGCAAAAACGAAACGAGAAGATAGCGCCATCTATCGGTAAAAATATTAACGAAATTAAATAAATAGAATTTTAAAGCGTTAGGAGGGACAGGATTGTACATAATGTCATTAAAGAAACAAGATAAATCTTTGTGAATGTGGAAAATCTAAAACCTCCAATTCAACATTTGAAAAAGCTTTTCGAATGATTACTGTATACCCAAAGTCAAAATTATGATTAAATTCCCAACAATGATTATCTATCGAAGATTTGTTAATTGCGTATTTTTGGACATTAGATTCATGTTCCTTCATAGGAATCTTTAATACTCTTGTTTTTGACCAATGAATCTCGAACCACACTAATACGATTGGCTATTAAATTCCCCAAGAATTTAAGTTAGAAGTGGAATCCTTTCGAGTCGAACTATGAATTTTATTGATAGGCGAAAACATGGAATGCAAATTGAACTTGTGAAGAATACGTGCAATTTTATAACTTTTAGAAGGATAGAATGGAAGCACGAAAATAATATTATGTTATTTCTAATACCGGAATGTCTTCCTTGATGGTAAGCAGAAACTTTTCTAAAGGTTTTGTCAATGTCCACGGGAGAAAATCATCTGTTAATGGCAAATCATCTCAAATAATTGAATTCATTAGCAGGCAGAGGTTCTGAGGAACAAACATTGAGAGGGCGAAATACATCGCGCCGTAGTAAAAGATCACATATATATACATATATATATATATATTCATAAAATATCGTGTCATAATAAAAAGAAGCCATTTTTTGCTTAGCCGGGTGACATGTCTTAGTATGGGGCGGTAAACAAACAGAAAAGTGTTTACGGTAAACAGTAGTGTAGAAATCAGATTCATTACGCATTATAAGAATATCAAGGAAGGGAATTGTCAGGAAAGAAATTTTCTCAAAGATTTTCATCTAAAAATGGTGCATGTAAATGTCGTCAAGCAGGACAGAGGGGATAACCCATAGCTGACCTCGACATTTGGCGGCAATATTCATTTTCGAAAATAAAGCGTGTTTGGGTCAAACAGATTTTAAATTCTCGAAAGCCTTTAGAGTTAAGTGCGAATGCTTAATTTATTCTTTTGATAACTACAGATACACATCTTTATATCACACACACACACACACACACACACACACGCACGCACGCACGCACGCACACACACACACACACACACACACACACACAGGGTGTCCCAAAACTACCGCATAAACTCTGCACAGTTAGATTCCTCGTTGGGAGTACATAAAAAGTGCCCAAAGAAGCGTTCCTGTACCATCCACAGTTTACGAGAAAAATACGAAAAACAAAGTACGACGTCACTGCCGGTGCAAGAAAAAAACCCTTATTGGACATATCAACAACAGTATTGGCATATCTTTCCAGACGATAATGTTTAAAACGTTCGCCTCGCATATCTGGAACTGGCGTATCGAGACGTAGTGACAACACCAATGGACTTAGTTGCTCATGCTGCTTGCACTTCGGTGGACCCCGCGATGCTGCAACGTGTGATGACAGCCATTCTACGGCGTGCTCAAGCCTGCCTCAACATGCACGGCGGACACTTTGAACATCTGCTTTAAATTGTGCATATACTGCTGTTAATATTTTCAATAGAGTTATTTTTTTTTGCACCGGCAATGACGTCATACTTTGTTTTTCGTATTTTTCTTGTAAACTATGGATCGTACAGGAACAATTCTTTGGGCAGTTTTTATGTACTCCCTACGAGGAATCTAGCTGTGCAGAGTTTATGCGGTTGTTCTGGGACACCCTGTATATGTATATGTTCACAGATATTATATTGCAGATACATTATATATGTATATGTACGCAGATATTATATTGCGGGTGCATTATATATAAATATGTACACAGAATATTGCAGATACATTATATATGTGAATGTAAGATATAATTATAAAAAGAAATCTCTCCATATTACATCTCCAAGCAACTGAAATTCAATTTAAAAACATCATTGAAAAGGTATTTTTCAGAATTTAAAAAAAATTATAGAATTTTCAGTCCTTCTTGTTTTAAACACAATTACGGAATAACTAAATCGCAAAAATGCCAAAATCAAAAGTAAACTTTTTAAGTATTGAAAAACCAGTTATTGTTATTAATAGCAGATTAATCGACTTACCAAAGGGATAAACCAATCTACCATCATCTAGCAGTAACTAAAATAAGAGAGAGTGTTTCATCTTACTTCCAAATAAGCATCAAATTATTTGCTAGATTCAAATCACTTATTAATACTCAATCAAAATAAAGATATTAGTCACTAAACCAAAAGAATCCTGTTAAAAAGGTAAGTTGGTTAATTTTTAAATTTTGAAGGCAAGTTGGTTAATTTTTGCTTACTAGTTTGTTTTTTACTACAGTTTTTAACCTTAATTTTGCGGATTATTTCTTTGAATCTTTTTATAAATTTTTCAAATTTGCTCTTGATTCTACTTTGGTTTTTACATTTGCTTTTAAAATAAAAGAGAATGTAGGGGATATGTCTTCTAAAGTAAGCATCTCGTTTAGATTAATTGTGTTCTTAGTGAATACTTTTTAATAGGATTCTTTTGATTTAGTGACTAATATCTTTATTTTGATTGAGTATCAATTAGTGATTTAAATCTATCAAATAATTTGATGCTTGCGTGAAACTAAGATGAAACACTCTCTCCTTTTTTTGGTTACTGTTAATTGATGGTAGATTGGTTTATTCCCTTGATAAGTCAATTAATCTGCTATCAATAACAGTAACTGGTTTTTCAATACTTAAAATGTTTACTTTCGATTTTGGCATTTCTGCGATTTAGTTTTTCCTTAACTGTGTTTAAAGCAAAAGGACTGAAATTTCTATAAATTTTTAAATTCTGAAAAATACCTTTTCAATGATGTTTTGAAATTGAATTTCCGTTGCTTAGAGATGTAATATGAAGAGTTTTCTTTATATATATATATATATACATAGTCCAGTCACATTAATGTGACCATCTGTCAAAAGCCAGAATAACCACCTTTCGCAGAGCGGACTGCTGCGAGACGTGCAGGAAGAGAGTCACATAGGTCCCTGAAGGTGTTCTCTGGGATGTTGAGCCATGCCGACTCTAATGCCGTGGCCAGCTGCGCTAGATTACGCGGTTGAGGATCCATGGCGCGAACAACTCGATCGAGATGGTCCCACAGATGCTCGATTGGGTTTAAGTCAGGTGAGTTTGCTGGCCAGGGGAGGACGGTAAACTCATCCTGGTGCTCTTCGAACCACGCACGTACACTGGCAGCTGTATGGCACCTCGCATTGTCCTGCTGGAAGATGCCATCATCCTGAGGAAAAACAATGCGCATGTAGGGGTGAACATGGTCCGCAAGGACAGATGCGTACTTGTATTGATCCATTGTGCCTTCCACAATGATCAGTGAACCTAGAGAATGCCAGGAAAACATTCCCCAGACCATAATGCTCCCGCCTCCAGCTTGGACCGTTCCGGCAATGGTTGCAGGGTGGTTCCTTTCAGAGGTTTCACGCCTTATACGCCAACGTCCATCTGTCCGATGGAGCATAAAACGCGATTCATCCGAAAACGCAACCTGTCGCCACTCAGTGGACGTCCAGCTGCTGTACTGGCGTGCAAATTCTAGCCTTCGCCGTCGATGAACAGCAGTCAGCATAGGTGCACGAACCAGGCGTCTGCTTCGGAGGCCCAGACGCAGCAATGTTCGCTGAATAGTACTTTGGGAGACACTTTTGGTAGCCCCTTGGTTCATTTTGGTGGTCAGTTGCTCAACGGTAGCCCGTCTATCTGCCCGAACGCATCTCCGCAACCGTCGTTCGCCTCTGTCATCTATGGCCCGTGGTGCACCACATTTGCCACGTCGCTGATTTTGGACAGTCCCATTTTGCCATGCACGGTACACTTTTACCACGGCGGCACACGAACAGTTCACAAACTCAGCCGTTTCGGAAATGCTTCCACCCTTGGCCCGAAAGCCAATGATCATGCCCTTTTGGAAGTCGGATAAATCGCTTCGTTTCTGCATTACGCCAACGATTGAAATGTTTTCCGAAGCCCTCACATACCCTTTATATACGCTCAACTGCACTGTGCTGCCACCTGCCTTCTGTGATTGTTTATTTAACTCTGACATGGAAAGTACGTGGTGGTCACATTAATGTGACTGGACTGTGTATCATTAAAGACATAAAGTAAGAAATTTAGAACTATTTTCCCAAAGACGAAAACTGAAATTTATAATTAATAAATTTAAAAAAATCCCATAAATTCAACAAAGAATTTTTAAAGATTGTTAAAAACCAAAACTTTTAAACAAACATGATCCAATTCAAAAATTCGTTTGAAATTTAAGGAAATTTAAAAAATTCCAATAGAATAGGAATTCAATGGACTTTAGTGTCACTTCATCAGGAAAAGGAACATTGAAACCAAATGAAATAAATCTCTGTTCTACAAAAGCTCTTACTTCTCTGTATCCAGAATTAGCCGATGAATCATTTCAGAGTATTTTAATTATAATAGTCCACTCGAAAATTCTGCCCCTTCCTCGGTCAGGACTGAGTGTTCTGTGCGTAGTTTCGGCAAACATCTTGAAGTAACTCCTTAAGTCCTAAAGTCCTGATCTGGAACAGGGAGCTGAAATCAGCTATGTTCTGGTGTAGATACTATGATATACGTAGTATAACAACTGCACTTGGAAGGGATTTAAAATCCTCTTTTATTAAATCACTATTATTTACACACTTCCCAACTCGGGAGGGATACAGAAAGTAAAAGACCACACTTGGGCCTAAATTAACAATCAGATAAATTTAAACTAAAGCTAAATAGAAATTAAATTGATCTTTGCTCACAGAGCTCTTCGCGGAGTTGGCCTCTAACTAAATGGTGCGTAGCAAGAATTACTAATACTAGCTCACTTGGATCTATTTCAATAAGCAATCACGTAGCAAGTACTATGGCTTAGAATTTTAACTGCTAGCTGGTCAGGCGAACGTCGAATAGAATGACCGTGATCTGAGACTAAAAGCTCTCTCACACTGAGAGGTTTCTACCTCTCGTTTAAATAGTCGTTGGCTCCACTTAAAATTAGCATAACGCTGAAAACGCGCGCTTCTTCTGACGGGAAGTTGAAACTGAGAAGAGATAGAAAGATTTAAATTAAAATAAAACTTTGTTAGTTTAACTAAAACCTTACACCCCAATGCAAGGAAAAAAATTCTTAAATAAATTTAAATTAGAATTTTATATCTAAGAAAAAATACCATTCCACTTAAAGAAAACGAAAGTGAAATAATGAAATACTTCATTGAAACAAAACAAAACAAAATATTACCTTTAAGCATGCGGCAAATAATATATTGTATTTAAAACGTAATTGCAATTATAAAATTGAAATGAAAAGATTTAATTTACACTCACGATTTCTTACTTTATGTCTTTACTGATATTTTTTCATATATATATATAGTTGTTCATTGCTAACATGAGGAAAGTCACATATGAACAAATGCTATATGTTTTCGAATACTATTCATAAGCTTCACTTTCCAAAAATTACTTTCAAACATCACATAGGAAGACTCTCGTAAAGATAATGAAATCTTCTACGTGTATTACTTTCAAACAACTCGTAATAAAGTTATAAAAACCTATATTGATACTGAGGAGTGAGTACGGACCCATAAACGCCTGTCGGTTGTAAAACAAGCCACCGCGGTAATCATATAAAACAAAGGGGCCCGCTAGCGCGGACAAAGTGAAGTTATCGTGTTCGAGTAATGACGGCAATTTCCGGAAAACTTCCACGTTGTGATCATAACCCGTAGCGGAGAAGCGATATCTTCCAACATGACTTCCACTTCTGCTACCACTAGTTGATAGGTAGTATGGTGTTCTTCCCTGGAAGGTCCAGATGTTTATTTTTTTCTTTAATATGAAAGAAGGATATATCTTACAGACATATCGCAAAGTACCAAACATTGCAAACGACTATGCTTTTACACTTAAATAAAGGATGAAGTCCCTGTCATAATTATATAAATTTACAGTTCGCTTTTTTCGTAGGAGATTTGTTTAAGGATGTAAGATATTTTCTTCCCCTTCCCAGCATGTTTTCATGGTGTAACGCTAGCACACTCAGAGCGTATTCGAGAGTACCACATTCGAGTCCCAGAGAGATGAATGCACATTTTTAAAATCTTCGGCTTATAAAAATAAACGAATGATTATACAGTAGCGCCCGAACTACAAACTGATAAACAATAATTCCTCACTACCAGGATTCGGCGAATGGGTCCCCTAATCCTCAGTCCCCTTTAAATGAGGTAATATATAAGGTATTTTCACCCTCCTTCTAGCATGGCTTTGTGGTGTAACGGTAGCCCACTCGGCGCGCATTCGAGAGATCCAATCACGAGTCCTGGCGAGGGCATTGCACATTTTTCACATCTCCTGTTTTCCAAAAACCTAATAACTCTACAGGGTATTTCTTTTATCAAACTCTTGCGTTTCACACTTTCATTGTTTTGGTTAATAGATGTTCGTTTTAAGCCACGCATGTGCATCAGACGTTTCCAATTTATTTCATTCTCAGCTCAGAACGAAACGAAGAATTTTTACTCCTTGAAATGGTGGTGATGTTAGTAACCCTAAAAATCTGCAGAATTTCATAAAAAATAATACATTCACTATTGGGATTACAGTCCCAATAATGTTTTTCTTTTAAATTTCTATTTTACACTGAAACGCAAATCTGTATAATACTTCTAAATCTAGGTACTTTTTCATGTGGATACTATAATACGGATGAATGTGCACGGAAAGTATATTAGCCCGTAATATTCCTCAAATATTTAGAACATAAAAAAGCTATTTTGCATGATTTAGAATCCCATTTATCATTTTTCAAATAATAGACTAAACAAACACAGCGTGCTATGTCCATTTCGTTTTCATGGAAAGATATTTCGTGTTCTAAAATTCAGTGTGGTTACAATCACTTGCTTTATATTAGCATTTTGGTTTATGTCACGATTTGTTTTGTGCGATTTATTTTATTCTTAATGGAAAAATCTGACACATTTATTATCGATTATAATGTTGTGTATAGGTTTTATTTACTTATTTGTTTATTCGTTTAAGTGTACTTTATGGAATAATGTTACAATGTTAGCCGCAACGTTAGAGATATTTGAGGAATTCGCGGCCAGTTTCGGGATATTTTGCAATGTTTTCGAAATACAAACATTTTTTAAACGAAGCACAGTGTCAGCTAGTTCAGTTATTCAGTTCCGAGTTGCTATGTAACCCTCCCCCCAGACGGTATAATGGTTAATGGAGCCTACTGCGATACTGTAGGGTTCGGGTTCGAATGCCGCAAAAAGCATGAATGTTTGTAAATGTATAGTGATTTTGCGGCATGGGGCACTATAAGTGTATGGCGAGCTGAAAGTCCTCTCGAGAGGTCGTTAGTCTCTCGAAAGAGATCTCCGGGGAGTTTTCCGTCAAAATGTGAGGAGCAGCGAAGTCGTACGGACACCTGTATGGTGCTTAAGGCTCTTGCCAACAACAGGCGCAATCTTGCTCTCCTTGCCACGATGAAACGATGAATTTCGTGGGCTTGTTCTGCTACTATTATCAGACAAGTGGGATAAGTCACGATAGCAACAACAGAGTGGGTCTCTAGTGCTAGACCACTGTTCGAGGATCATTGATTTAAACCAGTTTTCCAAAAAGTAGGGAAATCACATTTTAAAAGGAGTCTACGATGATCAAAGGGGAGATAGCAAAGCATGCATCGACAAATGACCGGCATGATTACTTCTGTAGTGATTGCAAAAAACTATTAATAAAATTGATAAATAATTGCTTATTAATACAGAGCTTTATCATGCAAATAAGACATGCCTTATACTAAATACATGCATAGGCTATGTTTTGAATCTAAAATCATCTGGAGAAAATATCTCAAAATTAAATATTTTGCCGGACCAACATTATTGACCCTTTCCTTCTCTGATCTAGTGGCAGAAGGCTAATAATTTACTAATGGAAACAAGAAACAAGTTGAGTATTTCTGAAGGATGTCATTTTTAGATTGACGTTAAGCAATTTTGTGCCAAATACTAAATTTACTGCGTCCATGTTTCAAGAGCAGTCATCATATTTATTATCGGCAAACGCTTGTGCAACTTGAATCTGTGATTTGTTTATATTTGCAAACTTAATTATAAACATTATTCTAATTAAAACATTTTACAAAATTTCTACTCATTTTCTTAGTTTAATTATATTATTAGTCCAAAGGGGCTGTGTGCCTGAACGACTACTGTTTTCATTTTGCGATTTTGCGTCGGAAAGATTTGCGGGGTTTTACTCATTTAATTCTTAAGCTGAAGCTTAGAACCCCACGAACACTAACAAGCGAATAATCGCTTAAGTGTGTGAACAAAACACGCAAGACTTAAGGAAGGTTCACAACCCTTTATTTTTCAGTATATTTAAAATCAGTTCCTACTTGGAACTTCACACAAAGCCTCCAATCGGGCTTGAACTTAAATAATAATAAATTAAACTAAACTAAACTAGCTTAACTAAGCTATTTGAAAAGGTATAGCCGAGACTATCAGAAATCTAACTAGTTGGACCCTAAGTATTAATTAAATCGGCGAAGCCAAGCAAGGGCCTAAGGTGTGGCCTAGCGCAGTAACTAAGAGAGAAATTAGCCAAAGGCAAACGCGTGCTACTCAGGGAATCAGATTCTCTCTATAGAAGTCGGAGAAGTATCGACTTAAATAGTGCTCTTTCTCATTTGCATTTACTGCGTTTCTGAAATAACATTCTGGCAGGAAATTGTAAGCTGAAATTAGAATAAGATAGGAAAGATACAAAACTTTAAATAACTGTTAATAAACTTAGGATAAACCTTACCGATTAAAAGTCTGAATCACTTTTCAAACTGTTGCCACAAAATACTGCAGCCTATATTATAGTAGTTAAAGAAATTAAATAATGAAAAATGTGCATAAATGTATGTATATTTCTCCAAATGTGATAAAACAACGATCCCTAGAGCCACCCAATTTTGAACAACGTACATTTCCACCCGAATATGCGCATCTGGAAGCCCGAATTTGGAATTTGTTTTATTAGCTATTTCCTATTTTGTAAAACGTAAACGAATTTTTGATGAGCAAACTCAAAGAATTTAAAAACGAGCAATGGCAACATTCTACGCGGAAAAAAAATCTAACTAATCTAATCTCTTTATCTAAACCGCGTGGAACTATGTATCGGAAGTTCTAAAGATATACTCATTTTTAAATTAATTTGAGATATTGCTGTTGAACTGAATTTTATATTTTGAGTGCGACGAACATAATATTTAATAAATAGAAGTAACACACAAAACATTAAAAAACGCCCCTTTGGACGTAATTTGAAATCTGAAACCTTTAAGATTTTTTCTTTAATTTCTTTATGATGAATTATTTGCGTTATGATTATGTTGTATGCCATATATTATAGAAGGGAAATGCTAAGGGATCAATGAAGAAAGCCATTCTTTAGAAAGGGGATGAAGCAAGGAAAAGGTTCGGAATCTGTGCTTTAGACTATGTTCTGTATGTGGTCTGGAATATCTCACATGGAATTCCTTACATGTTAAAGAGAGAGTGTTATCTTATGTCAGTGCTTCTTTTTGGAAAGGTGGAATTACTGCTGCAGATTTTGCTGAAAACAATTAAGGAGAAATCTATCAAATTATGGGCATATAACTTTTGTTTTCCTTGCTTAGAAAAACGGTTTTTAACTATACTAATATTTTACATGGAAAAGAATGTTTTAATTGAAATACAAATGGGGTGCATATTTGGACAAATAGAAAAGAATTATTTTCTGAAACTGAGAGCAAAAAGGTGCATTTTAATTAATGGAAGCTAATTTCTTTTTCATAATTATTTGCACTCATTCTATACAAATAAGATAAGTAGATTAATACACTCATGTCCATAAATTAAGGATAATTCGGAGTCACGAGGAAATCGAACTCTAAAATAAATACATCACCTGTAAAATCACTGCACACATCTTCAAGAGTCATATGTAAATTTCAGGAAGTAATCAGATGACACCGATGGTACGTCACAATGACGACAGTGTAAGAGAGTGATATATAAGGAATACAGAAAAAGAAATAAAATTTTTCGCAGGTGCTTTATTAGCATTTCCGTGCAATAACCGAATAGTTAGGACACAAAGGACGCATTTAGATGATTTGTTACGTGGTAGAATTATCGGCCGTCTGGAATGTGGGCGTACCCAACCGGAAGTATCAGACGAACTTGGAATTGCCCAGAGTGTCACCTCCAGGCTTTGGCAACGATTCCAAGATGATGGTAATGAGAGTAGACGTTACAGCACAGGTCGCCCCAGAGTTACAACGCCGAATGAGAACCGGTATTTGGCAGTTACTGCCAAAAGAAACGGGCGGAGTACATGCTCAGACCTGTCTCGTCAGCTCTCTTCAGCCACTGGTACGACAATTTCAAGGCAGTCCGTGAACAGCCGCTTAGGGCAGAGTGGCCTATATGCTCGTAGACCTGTCAGATGCGTTCCACTTACTGCAACTCACTGTCGCCTGCGGTTAGCCTGGAGTAGAGAACATGCATTGTGGACACCGCAACAGTGGGTTTGTGTGATGTTTTTCGACGAGTCCAGGTTTAGCTTGCAGTCTGATTCTCGCCGAACATTCAAATGGAGAGCTCCAGGTACCCGTTACCACCAAGAAAACATCATTAAACGACACTGTTACGTTGGTGCGGGAGTGCTCATTTTTTGTGGGATTATTCTGGGTTCCAGAACTGACCTGCATGTTCAAATTGGAACCATAACAAGTCAAATCTATCGGGACGTCATTCTGGAACAACATGTACGTTTATTTCGGGGCGCCATGGGCGCACAATTTGTGTTTATGGATGACAACGTCCGTCCTCACCGTGCAAACATCGTAAGCGAGTGCCTTGAATCGGAGGATATCACCCGTATGGACTGGCCAGCATTCTCACCGGACTTGAATCTAGTAGAGCACGTGTGGCACATGCTTGGCCGACGAGTTGCAGCCCGTCAACCTCCTCCTGCATATCTACCGGAACTTCGCATTATCCTTAATTTATGGACATGAGTGTATAATGCCTTCATTTATATTACAGTATATATTAATGGTAAAGCAGATTCAGAGTGTAAATATACTCCTGGTTAATTGCTTATGTTTCTTTGAAACAGTTAAAATTATTCCTATATTGGTAAATTCTTAGCTTCTACTTCGTCAAAAATTGGATTTTTAAAATGTGATTTTTTAACGATGCAAACTAGTAGTAAAAGAGCACAAAAGTCTAAATATTCATTTAAAGAATTAAAAAAAATTCATGCTATAAAAATTAATTCCATGAATTTATTTCGTTAAATTTTGCCAAATCTGCTCTGAAGATAAAAAGCGTACTCAACAATATAGATTCTCCTTATATGGCAATGATTTGCATTCTTCGTTAGTACGGAAATTCGGAATTCTGCAGTGCTTTCATAATTCATATTTCATAATTAAGATGCACGAAATTATTATATAGAACATCAACAAATTAAAACTATAAATAAGCTAAAAATTATCAAAGCAAAAACCTTGTAGAATTTAGCCAATAACACAATTATCTTCAAGGGCAGCCAGATACAAGTCCCTCTTCATCAGGAGCAAGGAAGCCTGCAGGACTGGAAAGCGGAGCGTGCAATGGTCGTATTTATACTTCACGGAAGTAAAGCGAAGTAAAATGTAGCGCCATCTATTGGCAAAAATATTAATTAAATTAAGATATAAATAGGACAGTTGCTCCCGCTGCTTTCCAGTCTCGAATATTTCTTTGCTTTTGAATAGTGTGGCCTCTTCCTGTTTGCCTTCGAAATTAGTTGAGTTTATGACTAAATTCTATGTCAGATGCTACGTCGTTGCTTTATTAACTTTATGCTTCACTTTGGTGTACTTCTCTTCTGTTTTGATATATTGTCAGGACTGAGTGTTCGGTGCATATTCTTTGAAAACATCTTCGTGACAGCTTAAAGTCCTGATCTGGAACAGGGAGCTGAATGCAACTATGTTCTGTGGTAGAATACTGTGATTCAGTGGTAGAAGAACTGCGCTTGAAACGAATTTAAAATCCTCTTTTATTAAATCACTATTATTTACAAACCAACTCAGGAGGGATACAGAAAGTCAAAGACCACACTGGGGTCTAAAAGGAACAATCAGATAAATTTAAAACTAAAGCTAAATAGAAATTAAATAAGTGTCGCTCACAGAGAGCGACCAACGCGAGGTTGGCCTCTAAACTAAATGGTGCGTAGCAAGATTTACTAATACTGACGCACTTGGATTTATTTCAATAAGCAATTACGTAAAACGCTATGGCTTAGAATTTAACTGCTAGCTAGTCAGGAGAACGTCGAATAGAATGACCGTGATCTGAGACTAAAAGCTCTCTGACGCTGAGAGGTTTCTACCTTTCGTTTAAATATAACTTGGCTCCAATTCAAATTAGCATAAAGCTGAAAACGCGAGCTTCTTCTAACGGGAAGTTGAAAATGAGAAGGGATAGAAAGATTTAAATTAAAATAAAACTTTGTTATTTTAACTAAAACCTTACAATATGTATTATTTTATTGCATCGTTTTGTCAATACACTGATTTTAAGTTCCATAGCTATTCTCATTTTTCAACAATCATGTTAAATCTTTTCTTTCTATTCCTCTTTACTCCATTAAAAACCAAACTTCTGGTTTAAATGCATACATTAAAAAGAATGTACATTTTACCGTTTGTATCGTAAGTTTTCTGTTAATGGAAATTTAAATATTTGTAGATACACTTAAGAATTTTTTGATGTTCAATTGCAATTCATATTGTAGCATTCTTCCTTATGATATTCAACTCTTAATTAGACTAATTAATTTCGAGTTATTTCTAAAACCAATCTGATCTCGATACTGAAATTAAAATACTCGTAGAAAAATTTACAAAGCAAAGAAAAACTGAAACGTAGTATCTGTCGCATAATATAAACACTCAGAGCACATTAAGATATGAAAAGTACTTGAAAAATAAAAGAAAAACCTTGAAGGAGAAAATAGGAATGCACATACTTCCAGTCAGAAAGTACTATATATTTCAAATGCTTTGATGTCGACAGCTGAAATGTGAATCAGGTTAAATATTTATTTAAATTCTTCCCCTATTCCTCTTGAAACCTATTTCGTAACATAAGCTTTCGTTATTCTTCTTTTATGCAACTGTGAAATTTCTACTTACTTGCTAAGTAATTGATTGTACTTCAAGAATTCCAAATAATTTAATTTGAAATCTCGTGAATTGCGAAACAATGAAACACGAATAATTACTTAAATAATCAAGGAAAGAATTTTTTTTTCACACTCTTATCTTTCACTGAGATAATTCTATGTTACAATAAAGATACTTTCAAGTACCTTTTTTTAAAAAAAGTATCGTTCCGCAAATGCCTTTCATTTGAAAAAAAAAATCTTAAGTTTTCTTTTTTACAGTTCTGCATTAAGTAAAGATTATTTGTTTTGAATATAACTAACCCTGCACTTAATCTAATAATTTAGGCAAATTTACCTTTCAGATAAATAAGTTATATTTTTAGCATTATCTGATCGTTCCATTAAACTCAAAATAACGATACATTAAAGTTTACATTTTGAAACAAATTCATAGGATTTCCGATAGACAGTCTCGCGCTCTCGAGAAAAGGATTTTTTTCTCCCGTGCAGTGTTGCCACTACTCGCGTTGAAATCGCTGAGTTTGTTATCAAAAATTCATTAAAGTTTTACAAAATATAAAATACGCAATGAAACAAATTCGAAATTCAAAATTCGAGCTTCCAGGTTCCATATTCGGATGGAGGACGACGTTATTCAAAATTTGATGGATTTTGGTACCATTGTTTTACACAATGTGAAAAACATGCATACATTCCTGTAAATTCTTCATTATATAAGTTAATTAAATGTAATAAAGGGCGATAATATTTGGCAGCAACAATTTGAAAATTGATTCAGACTTTTATAGCGTTTTAACGCAAAATCTCTTTTTGAGATTATTAGCCCTTTTGGGCTAATGTTCCTTTGGGTTAAAAAATGAATTCAATGTAAATAATGAGCCCTTTCGAAATAAATTATTTATTTTGCTTATTTACTATTCACTTAAAAATTTAAAAGTCTACATATTCGTGCATAAATGTCTCTGAAAGCGAAGCATGTAACTAAAAATTGATATTCTTTTTAAATTATATGGTATTTCTCCCGCCTTCTTCGCATGCCTTCGTGGTGTAGTGGTCTGGATGCTCGACGCGTAACCGAGAGGTCCGTGGTTCGATTCCCGGCAAAGGCGTTGCTCATTTTTCATGTCTCCTGCTTCGTAATAACCTAATGTCTCTACAAACTAAGCAGTAAATAAATGTAACATTAAACTTCAGAAACATCAAAATTATGTTTGTGTGTTTGTATCATCAAGTTTCATAACTAACATGTTTGCTTAAGTCTATATAATTATGAAAACGCATGCGAGGACCATTTGTCTAAGAGAAGGGATGCCTTCATGGAGGACTTTCTAGCGAAACTGGCTCATATAATCATTATACATGGAATAAACCAGAAAAGCGACCATGAAGCCAGCCCGTTCGCCTGTAATTGAATGTAGGTCAGAACTACCAGAGTTCAGCGACTTTATCGATCAACTGCTGGTGGGATCATAACTAATACGATATATTAAGAAAAACAACTAAACTTCTTCTCGAAAATTATATATGTTAGGTTATCTCATTTAAGATAAGTAAGGCTTCATCCAGCAGTATTATCATACGTAGGATACATTTTAATACAAAATACTGCCTGATACAAAAATATATCTACTATAATATATTTCATATATGCATATTGTAAAATTTAACAAAGTCTAAAAAGGGACTATAATAACCGGTTTTAAAATATCATCAAAATTTGTAAGAATGTATTTTATGATGCAATTCAGATCGAAATGGATACGCTGGTAACATTTCTGAATTCCATTTGATAAAAATAAATAAAGATAAAAAGAGTTTATGTTGTTCGACTCTAATAGAAGGAAGCACTGACTTCTAGAGTAAATGTTCTCTGTAAACTCAGAATCACAATGCATAGAACATTTCTAAATTCCTCCTTCAGCACAGTCAAAGTCTTGACAGGGTCTCCTTAAAATAACCATGGGTCACAAATATCCAAATTTCGAAGAAACGTTGTAGAGTAATAGGGTTATTTAGAAGCAGGAGATATGAAAAATGAGCAGCGCCTTCGCCAGGGCTCGAACCACGAACCTCTCAAATACGCGTCGAGCGTGCTGACCACTGCACCACGAAGGCATGCGAAGAAGGCGGCAGAAATACCATATATAATCCCCCTTTTAATGGGCGACTGGGGTTCAGGGAACCCAACTCCCAAATCCTGGGGGTGGAGAATCATCATCAACCACCTTTTTAGTTCGGGCGTCAGTTGTAAAGACGTTAGGTTTTTTTAAAATAGGAGATATGAAAAATGAGCAATGCCCTCGCCGGGACTCGAACCACGGACTTCTGGAATTAGAACCATTAGACCACCAAGGCATGCAAAGAAGGTGGAGACATACCTTATAACTTTACCAATTCCGCTGCAAATATTAATATTTCTTAGAGATTTTTGGCTGGGCTTAGCGACAACAGAATGCCCCACCCACTGAGTACAAATGCTGATATTGAACTAGCAGGTGATACAGTAACTGAGCTGGTGGTAAGTAAATAAACAAGTAAGTATTGTAATTTAATATCTATAACTGATCTCTGTAATCTATGCAACTGGAACCGTATCGCGTCATCATATGAATTTCAGTAATTTAAAAAAGGTAGAGATTTCTCGGCGGCCGAGGAAAATTATGTAACACTGGAGATCGCATCAGTTTTTCAGTTGTTTAGTTCAACCTGATCTCGGACTATTGAGATATCTCCGCATTCGCTTCGCTTTTCAGTTGCGCTATGCATTGCGGTGTGTTTAACGATCTTAGTAGTTTCGAATGTAACCACTGATTGTCATCTGTGATACTGTGAAAAGCTGTACGAACATTTTTGTGGAAAGTTCCAGAACTGTAAAACGTTTCTTTTTGTAAAATAAATTTTATCAAGCTATCATCTGTTCTACATGTATTCAATCTATTACGAACCCGTACTCTGGCAGGAATATAACAAGTTTCTTTCTTTTCCTGATCTTAACATATTTGAACAAGTATGCGCATAAATCTGACAAATATTCGCGAATAGCTATAAAACATTCAAGCGCCGGCTTTTGAACAAAAGCAGGAAAAGCGTAGAATAATCATAATGACTCAAAGTAGGTTCTTCGTAACAAATTAGAACGCTGCTATTTATTAATACTGCCATGACGTAACACTCCTTGACAAAGCCTCCAAAACATAATAACATAACTGAACTCGCGAACTCCCATTCTTTACTAAAGATTCATCACCGGGGGAGTGGAGGTGATGCTAGGAGGGATGAAATGCCGAAGGAGTACTTCTTGGTGAAGCTTTCTCAGCCGGAAGTCCTTATTCATGGACTGTCAAGCATGGCGCTTTCTATTATGTGGAATGCTGGGAGTGTCCTTTAATATTTCCATTTGGAGACAATTAGTGCTTCGTGCTTGAGGCAGTAATATTTTCGCAGGTGCTATTAATCATTTTAAGTTAGAAATTTAAGGCTTGGCTCTTGAGTGAATCTTCTGAAAGCTTTTGCCATTTGGCGAACTTGCGTTTAAGATCAATATTTTGCTACTTTGTGTTTCAGGAGCAGCGTTGGCAAATAAACAGAGGGAAAGATTTGTTTCAAAGAAGCCCAAACGGGCAATTTGACCTGAAGGACTATTAATTTCATTTTGGCATTTTGCGTTGAAAACTATAAACAGAAAATCACTTTTCAAATTGTTGCCACCAAATTTCATCGCCCTGTATTATACTTAAAAAAATTAAATAATGCAGAATCTGCATGAATGTATGAATGTTTCTCGCATTGTGATAGAACAACGGTACCTAGAGCCATCAAAATTTGAATAACGTAGTCTTCAATGGAATATGGACATGTGGAAGTCCTAATTTGAATTTAAAATCTGTTTTATTATCGATTTCATGTCTTGTAACAATTCAACGAATTTTTGATCAAAAAAACTAAACGATTTGAAAGCGAGCAACGGCAACACTATACGGAAAAAAAATTTTAACTCCAGCGCGCGAGACTGTGTATTAGAAATTCTAAAGATATGCCCATTTTAAAATTAACCTTTCAGATTTTTTTAGTGCTTTTTCAGTGACAAATATAAAAACGTGTAAACTAAGAATCACTTGCAAATTATGTTCACGAATAATTATCGATGAAGTTTTTTGACTATTAGAAGCAGATGATAGTCAATTTTGAAACTTTTAAATGCTTTCTTAATAAGCAACTAATACAGTAATACAAAATGTTAACTGAACACAATATTTTATGCATTTTTAAAATACCATATTTTATCGGAGCCAAAGGTGGAAATCTTCAGTTTACTGAATTTAGCTCCGAAAAAATGGTAGCTAAAAATTACGCAGTGCATGTTATTTCTAATAGACATAGACAAACCGGAGCTTATCAAAAGAAAAGACACATGCCCGTAGATGCATTAATGTGAAGGTATTTTTTTGCTGTGTATTTTTGTAAATATTTTTCTTTATTTAATTGTATTTTGGTTTGTGTGCATTAGTATAATGTTATGTATTTTTTATTATTTATTAGTACATGTGACACATTTTATTTAATTAAACGCGGGTGGGGCCAAAGCACCTATTGTTGAGGTGTTTGATGTTTTTTACTTTGCTGTCAAGGGTCCAATATTTCAATAAAGCTCAGATACGCTTCTACTCGTCTGTCGTAGTTCTTACAGAGATCTGCATATACCCGCAGCGGGCAGTACAAAATTTCAAAGAAGTCTGTTATACCTTGTAGGGTTTATCCTGATTTTAATAACAGTTTTTTTAAGTTTATGCATCTTTCCTGTCCATTTTAGCTTCAGCTTACAATTTCCTACCAGAATGTATTTTCAAAACAGATTATGAATTCTTTGACTAAGTATTTTAAACAAAAATTAAATAAACAAATAAATAAACAGTCTGTCTTATCATTGCCAAATCAATCATTTATTATTATTATTATTATAGCACCAGGCTGCTATTAGTTTTGAAGCTCATGCTTGTGTGCGAATCACTTTAAATTGTAGCCACAAAATGTTCTCCTGATGTATTATTTCAAAAACGAAATAAATAATGAAAGTCTGTATGTATATAGCTGTGTTTCTAGCATTATAGAAGAACGACATTTCCCAGAACCCCGAAATTTTAATACATGTAGTTTCTCAGATGAAAATAATCATTTCAAAGACAAATTTTGAATGTGTTTTTGATTTATTCCACATTTTGTACAAATTTAACGAATTGTTACTTAACAAACTTAGTGTTTTGAAAGGGAGAAGTGGTAACGTAATTCGAAATAGCGCACTTTTATCTCTAGGCGCCATTCAATAAAATTCAAGGTATTTATTTATCATGGAGTTTATAACAGATGGGGTAAGTCTTGTTGGTATGTTCAGCGTATGTCTCTGAAACCACGAAACGTCACGGTATGACGTCACCGCTTATCATGGCCGTCGCCATAAGCGAACTTCTGGTTGGTTTTATTTACATTCTAATCGACGTTATCTATAGGTTAGCTATTCATAATTGAAGGTTTATAAATCTCTCGTTTTAATTTTAACACTTAACTTAAAAGGCGTTTCTACTTAGCACATACAAAAATCACAAGGATTGCAAATAAATCTTTCGAATTTAATCAAATCTAGGCATATGGAAATGTGTAAATGGTAAATAGCACACAAAATGTTTACATGGAAGAACCTGGTAGATCCCTGTAAGTTTTAATTGTAGTTTATGCAAATGTATGCCTAAAAACAATTTTCTTAGCCCGCACATGTTGATGCTTGCTTTCAAATTCAGAGTAATATTATTTAACATCACGTTTCGTAGTCCTACCCCTTTCGCTGTATGGCGGCCATAAGTCTTGACGTCAAGCTGCTATCATTTCCCATGGCTTCAGTTTTGTGACGTCATGCTTACTATTCTAATCTCCATGGTATTTATTTTTCAGTGTTAAGCTACAAATTCGGCTGTTTGAAAGCAAATTGTTGCCACTGAAATAAAATACTTATTATTTCTATGCGTTAGTGTTGCCATTCAGTAAAGCGTTATATTTAATTATTTAGTCCTTCTCTTACATAGTAGCAAACCAAGCAAACGGAACCCAGGAAATGCAGTTATTAGAAACAGACTTTCTACTTAATAATCTGATTCCCTTTTCACGTTTATTTAAATAATAAGATGTCGGATTACAAATATTAAATATTTTAAAAAATGGCACTAGCTAGAACCATCAAAATCATTATATACTTCTTCCTTTTTTATGGTAACTGGTTCAGGCAGCTAGCCAGTTAAGCAGCTAGTTTTCAATAAAATAATATACTGAAAAAAAAGAGTATGGCAAAGCCTAACACTCGAAGGGGAATTTTAAAGATATGCTGTTTTTAAATATTTTGTGATTTTTCTCTTGAATTTTATGCCGCTTAAGAGCGAAGAAACCGATGCTTAATAAAAAAGTTAAAAAGATAAAAAGGGG
>KK119600.1:447430-473790 GCA_000611955.2 Stegodyphus mimosarum | reverse complement strand
GTCGTCCAACATCGGATTCGTAACCTGCGATGCTCAATGGGAGCATGAAAAATATTAACAGATCCTCTGGGATGATCTTAAAATCTTAATCCTTTCAGATTGTCCTTCCTTGTAAATCTTCCTATTATTATTATCATTATCATCGTCATCCATCATCATTTTGCTTAAATACTGAAACCTCTTTCACTTGAAAAAAACGTAGCACATATCTATATCTATATCTATACTTTTTTGGTTAATGAAGTCTAAATTTTCTAACTCATTGGGATCTCACATAAATTGTGTAAATTCTGACTCGTGCCTAATTGGCTACTTTTGTATATTTGTACATTAGCTTTACCAAAATTTCTTAAAGGTTACTCTGTAGTCTTATTGTTTTTAAAGTCTTATGGCAGGCGCGTTGGGAAAAGAAACGATAGGAATTGAGACATACGGTATTATCTAGATTTTTATTTATTATTATCTGTTTAAATTTTTTGTCTCAATTATTGTCGTTTGACGGAACGCGTAATGGAGTTTACCTATGTACGAGCTATAGTGCTTTTCATCTGACGAGTCCACTAAAATCTCGACGTAGGCTAAATTGCCATTTACTGCCATTGTATTTTTTCTGGTATTTTAATTTTAGTTATGTTTATGCTTTAATGTTTTTTTACGTGTCGCAATTTTTTAAAAGTTGATTTTCTTAAATACCAGCTTTTAGTTACTTTATTTATTTTTTTTCCGATATTCTCTTGAGTAGTTAATTTGTTAAAATATTTTACCTTAGTTAATGGGTATCAAATTTACTTTTAGGCTATTGCCTTTAGAAGTTTTCTCTTTTTGCTAGGAGCAAGTCTATCATTTACTTTTAGGCGATTGTTATTAGAATTGTACTCCCTTTATTTGGCTTTGATCTTAATTCTGCAGTTCAATGCGCAAAATTTTTGACTAATAGTCCACTTGTTCATCTACTACTTTCTTTTAAGTATATGTATAGCTATCTATATATATATATAAGGGAAATACCAATGACTAATCACAAGATCTCCGAAGCTATACACCTGATTAATATGAAACTTTGCATAGTTACTCATTCTACGATGTAGACGCGCACCAAGAACAGATTTTACGTAAATCCTGTCCAAAATGGATATTTGTTATGCCTTCACAGGCACTACCAATCACAGATGGGCAGTATACATTATAACTGACATTATTATTTATTAAGGCTACATTATAACAGTATTATGATTATGCATCTATTTATTTATTTATCTATCTATCTATCTATCTATATATATATATATATATATATACACTCACGTTTGTGAAAATTGCAACACCAAGAAGGAATCGTCATAATTGAATGCAATTTAATACACAGTTGAGTGGGAGTGGTACAAATAAATGATTAAATGTTCAAAGCAAACAAACAAGAACAAGAGATCAGAATCAGTATTTTGTGTGGCCACCACGCGCCGCAATAAGTGCTGCTACACGACATGGCATGGAGTCAAACAAAGTTTGAATGTCTGACTGAGGAAGAGCATTCCATATCGTTTGTACGCGTACCCAAAGTTCGTCTGCAGACGCAACAGGACGAGGATCACGAGCAAGACGCCGACCAATGACATCCCACACATGTTCAATTGGCGACATATCCGGGGAACACGCAGGCCAAGGAAGAAGCTGTACCTGCTGCGCTGCAAAGAAGGATTTAACAATCCGAGCAGTATGAGGGCGGGCATTGTCCTGTTGAAATACAGCGCCTGGCAAGCTTTGAAGGAAGGGAACAGCTTCGGGCTGTAGAACTTCACGGATATACCGGTTGCTGTTCAGATTGCCCACAATTCGTAGCAATTGAGATCGTCTATGATATGCTATGGCGCCCCAGACCATAACTCCGGGTGTTCGTCCACTGTGGCGTTCGATAATGCACTCCGGAAGGTGGCGTTCACCGGCATAGCGTCTGACACGAATGCGGCCATCATGGTACCACAAATTAAAGCGGGATTCGTCAGAAAACACGACATGCTGCCAATCAGCACGCCAGTCTCTATGCTGATTGGCCCATTGTAGCCGCAGGCGGCGATGGTCGTGCGTTAGGGGGATCCTGTATAAAGGAGTCCGTGCGCGCAGTCCACACTGCAGCAGACGTCTACGAATTGATGAAGCACACAATGAAACACCTGTAGCTATTGACCACAGTGCTGCCAATTGTCTAGAGGAAGCTGTACGGTCCGTCCGCGCCATGCGGACCAGGTGTCTATCATCGCGAGCTGACGTCACATTTCGGGGTCCACTCCCGGATTTCCGAGTTGTCCGACACTCGTCCGTCCACTGCTTCCAAACGCGCATCACTGTGCTGCTGTTACGCTGCACACGAGAGGCTACTGCACGATACGACAATCCAGCTTCACGAAGGCCGATGATTCTCCCTCGTTCAAACTCTGTAAGTTGTTCAAATCTCGCTCTCTTTCGTCGACGAGGCATAAGTCCAGATTGAGTTAACGTTTACGACTAGCAGATAACCACCGATAACCATACACGCCTCGCTACAGCCGTCTATTTATTCGGATCCATCAGCCGTTCAGAGAGCGCTTCTCAGCATACGCATGCGCTACGGATTTGCAATTCTAATCATTTGCATATCATGCGCTACTTTGCATTTCCTGAAAATTTCAGCTCACTCGCGTAAGTCCTTCATGGTGTTGCAATTTTCACAAACGTGAGTGTATATATATATTGTAGACGCGCACTAAGAATGGATTTTATGTAAATTCTGTCCAAAATGGATTTTTGTTATAATATCACAGTCGGCACTACGTCAAAACTGTTTTTTTGTGTGTGATGTTTGACTTTGATTCACTGACTGGCACTGTATTCCCCGACTTTAAATTTAAAACAATTTACATTCATTATCAATTCGAAATTAGAAATTTCGTCCGTATAAGAAGTCTAGGTTGACATTCAAATAGATACTCTGCTCAGCAAAGCGGGCGGGTATCAGCTAGATCAGCTAGTTTATTAATATAGTCCATAAAATCAAAACAAAAATACCCTAAAAATAAAACATAACTGCTGCTTATTTTACACTTAATGAAGTAGATTAAATTATATTTTTTGCAAAACGAAGCACCTAACATTTTCTGTTCAGCAAAATCAAATTAGAAATTTATTTTTAATTAATATGGTAATGACATGATAAATATCTCATTAAAATACAATATATATTATTAAACGAAATATATTCATTGGCTTCAAAATACTTAAAAAATTAAAAAGGTGAACTACTTGGAAAAAAGACGCATTTAACTAGGGTTCAGGTTAAACAAAATAAACAAAATTTTATTCTATTAAATGACACTATTTTTAAATGCTTAACGACTTTACCACCATTTTGATGTACCCTAAGTAGGTAGCATATTCGGAAACTAAGTACCGTTTCATTCTAGTGCCGTCGCAGCGCTGTGGTAGGCGTCCCGCGCATGCGTACTAGTCTTTCTTGTTCACTGACTTTCAATTGTCGCCATTTTGGTTGTTCTATGTTGTGTTTTCAGTTTGTTGTGCACATTCAAAATGTTTAAGACAATTAGTTCTCCCACTGACTGTGGGTTTCGTGCCGTGATTAAATTTTTGAACGCGAGGCATGTTAAACATTTATCGAAATTTATCGTCAAGTGACAGAAGTTTACGGTGAATACGCGATAAGTGATGGAATGGTGAGAAAGTTGGTAAGAATGTTTAATGCAGGTTGAACAAATGTCCACGCCGAGGCTCGGAGTGGTCGGCCTTCTGTTGTCCCCGATGATTTGGTAAGGAAAGTTGATGAAGCAATTCATGAGAACAGACGCTTCACAATGACAACTCTTTCAGAAACATTTCCACAAATTTCACGTACTGTTTTGTTCGAAATTGTGTCTGACCGCTTGAATTATCGCAAACTGTGTTCCCGATGTTGGGTTCCAAAAATGCTCACTGATGTTCATAAATCAAAGCGACTTGGTAGTGCCCTGACATTTCTCACACGGTATAGTGATGAGGAAGAAAACTTTTTAAACCAAATTGTGACAGGCGATGAAACTTGGGTGTGTCATTTCACACCAGAATCGAAACAACAATCGATGGAGTGGAGACACACTCATTCTCCGAAAAAACAAAAGTTCAAAGTGACAATGTCATCACAAAAAATCATGTGCACTGACTTCTGGGATGGGAAAGGCGTTTTGCTTACTGAATTTCCTCCCAGAGGTGAAGCCGTTAATGCGGCACGATATTGTCAGGCTTTAGCAAAACTAAGGCTTGCCATTCAAAACAAACGAAGAGGAATGCTCAGTAAAGGAATTGTGTTGCCCCATGACACTGCTCGGCCCCATACTGCTGGTGTCACTCAATCGTTAATTCGACAGTTTCGTTGGGAGCAGTTCGATCACCCGACGCACTGCCCGGACTTGGCGCCGTCCGACTATCACTTGTTCCTGCACATGAAGCGCGAGCTTGGTGGCAAGCGCTTTGGATCTGACGATGACACGGAAAATGCTGTGGAGTCGTGGTTATCGAAACTGGCGGGAAGTTTCTTTGACGATGGTATACAAAAACTGGTCACCCGCTATGACAAGTGTTTGATCATAGGCGGAAACTATGTTGAAAATAGATTAAGACATATATTTTCATGTAAAAATAAAATTGGATTCGAAAAAATTGTTTTACTATTTTTTTTTTCAAAACGGTAGATAGTTTCCGATATTTTACTTACGAAAATCCTCTTCCATTCCGGTTGATCAACATGTTAACACATCCCCTGCTTTCTTTAACTTACCAATGCACTTGAAAATGATTAACCAGAAATCTGTAAAACTGTTAATATATCCCTCAAATGACAAAGGCGGCATTAGTCTTTTTATTACTCCCTACGCAGTACATGAATCCGATCCATGAATTTATTATAAAGGAGATACATAAGCAATGTTTACATAAATGTGTTACAGAGCGTAAGAATGTTTAAAAACATTCATTCCTATTACGCTAAGTGTTTCAGACATGCTGCCACCGATGTAAAACATTCCAGAGCTATTTGTATGATTAGTTCATAAGTTTTAACATATCTTAAAGCTCGGCTATGTATATTTGCTTTTTTATGACTTAAGATATATATCTACGGCGCAAGCATACAGGAAACTCTGAATTCAGAACGCATAAATCAGGACTATAAAATATTCAGTTTATACGTCATAAAAACTCGCTCGAGCTACGTTCGCTTGCAGCCGTACATTCTGAGCTGTAAAATGTTTACTAGTCTTTAAACCATTTTCCTTTTGATGGTTTGTTTAACCATTCGTATTCCATTTTTTTTTCATTCGCCATTTTTGAAATCTTAGTCTCTTAAAAGAGCGATTTTAAATAGAGTTTAGTATGTATTTACGAAGAATGTATTTTCAAAATATTATTTTTTTCCCTTTTCTGTTAACATTCAAAGGAATCGTTTGATTTTCTGCATCAGAAGAATATAAGTATTTTGAGAAGAACGTATTCTAGGTTAAGTATTATTGATGGCTAAATAAAGTCAATCATAGTAACCTTAAGAAACCTTTTATGAATAAGATTCAACCATATATGACTCTATTCATAGCATTTTAAACTTTTGTTCTTAAATGTTTAAGTCGTGGTTAAGCTATTACAATTTATCTGTATGTTTTCACTTCGTATTATATTTGTACCTTATGGCCTAAAGACGAGTTTCCAAAGTTTATTGTGCGTTAAAAATAATATAGCAAATTTGATGTCGACACTACATGACTTTCTTTTACGACTTACTAAATTATGCACATTTTTTACAATTCAGTTCTCGCTTCGCGGCAAAGAGAAAATACACACAAACTTGAAACATCTTCATTGAAAATTGTAAAATGCAGAAAAACTTAAAACACCAAAAAAAATTAAACAATTTTTGTGCTTCAAATTAGAGCTTCTATGCAAAAAAGTAGAAATTTGACTAACCGGCAGAAAAATAAAATTTTCTGTGCCCAAACATTTAAATTCTGGTTCCAAGGGTTAAAAACACACTGAAGATTGTGCACTAACTGACATAATTTACTATACTACTAAAATCTTCAAATGTAAACAAATAGCCGCCACATTAGGCCTAGCCACACTTAAACTTTTAAACTGCGTATAATTCTAAAACTATTACAGGCAGATTAACTAAGGCATAAAAGCCTTAACCAGAACAGAAGAACAAAATATTTCAATAATTTTAAATAAAAAATGCACAATTTACCAACATATAAGAATAAAAAACTGAGCTCAAAGAGCCAGGTAAGAAGGCGGGTCTATTTAAACGTATATAAAATGTTGCGACCGATTGGACTGAAAAATGAAGATGCACATGCACAACTAGATGTTATAGCAATCCCGTATAAAAAATTGCAACCCTCTACGACTATTCGTTTTTGAGTTATGCGGGATAAATACATATCTACATACAGCGCGAAGAAAAAACTCTCCTGAATTCATTTTAACTCAATTTTACAATCCGTTTGGGGAAAAAGAGTCCTTTATTCTGTGCATACAATACTCCCCCCGGGGATTGACTCAGGAGAATTCCTGGGAAGTACTGGCTAGGATTTGTACTTAGGCAGTCTCAACCACGGAGATATGTAGGTTGACTTCACAGGACTAGAGCCCGAGCTTATTCTTAGGTTGGTTCAAGCTTGGCAGGGACGGTACTGGTACTTTCGTGCCTGTTCCTCTGTCTGTGGTGGAGCTATATTGTCAGATTTCTTTGGTCGTCCGAGGGAAACCGCGCCAATTGGTGGAGTCGGGTGATGCCGCATGACTTTGCATCTCCGCCTCAGTGAGGCTCGTAGGCTTCACCGGTTGGATCGCGGCCCCGAGGGTTGCCTCTGGGGGCCAGGATGATATTCTATGTAGGGCGATCCCTAAGAATGCCAGGTAATAGAGTCCTGGTTTTGCGGAGTAACTGTCCGTACAATACAGATGTTAAGCAAAAAAATCGTTCAAATGGATTTGAGAGCGCTGAAAATGGATATTTTCTTTGAAATATGAGTCTGGAAATTTTCGCGAATTCAATACTTTCTTTAGTTCGCACAAAGAAGTAAAATGAATATACAGCCTCATGGATAAGACAAGCATGTTTGTTATTCATTAGAAACTTTAAGCATGTTCTCCATGCATTTTCCGAAAGGAAGAAATGTATATAAGGTATGTTTTGAAAAGAAAATAGCTACCAAAGGTGTCTCAAAAAGAACGCCGGATTTTAAAAGCCCGTTATTTATATTTTTTGTTGATGGTAACATTGTTTCTGCATGTTTTGTTATCACTGATCTTTGAGGTTATGTTTTGATACTGTGCTTTAGTTTTCCAGGTATGTTTGGGGTGCACAATCATGGAAAGATAAGGTACGGAATAGCGAGTGTTGATTGTGAAAACTCACTACAAAAATGGTGAAAGTTTCGCGGAAAGCGTTCGAAACTTCCGTACGATTATGGGACACAACAATGCACCAAATGAATCCACTGTTCGTAGGTTGATCAAGAAATTTCAAAAAACCGGTTCAACAGTAGACATCAAAAGCCCGGAACGCCTTCGAAGTGGCCGGAGTGTGGCAAATGTTGCTGCTGTGCTTGAGTGGGACATTGTGAGTCCGGGAAAATCATGTCGCCGTCGTGCTTAATAAATGAACATGTGTTTAGCACTAATGCATAGAATCTTAACGAAAGATCTGCATTAACACCCGTACAAAGTTCAGTTAACAGAGGAACTTAAATCAGCGGATCATGGAAAACGACGACAATTGTGTAATGGATCCTGGAAAAAGAACGAGAGAAACGTGGTTTCACAAAGCGCATCATTTTCTCAGATGAAGCTTACTTTCATTTAAACGGCTTTGTGAATAAATATAACTGCAGAATATAGGAATCAGAGAATCCAAAAGTAATTCACGAAAAAGACATGCATCCTCAGCGAGTTACGGTTTGATGTGCAATTTGGAGTAGGGGTTTAATCGGTCCTTATTTTTGTGAAGATGACCGAGGAAGGGCTGTCACGGTGATTGGATTTCGCTATCATGCGATGCACACTACTTTCCTTTGGCCTCGGTTGGATCAAATGAACATCTACAATTTCTGATTCCAACAAGACACTTGCCACAGTCAGGAGACACTATCGCTCTGCTGCGTTTATTTAAGTAAAACAAGTAACAAAATAGGAATTTCATCTAACTTAAATATTTCAGTTCCCACAAAGTATGAATTTAATGTAATATTTTTTATTTGCAATGGCTAGCAAAAAGCTGCAAAGAATTAAAATAGTATAAAAAGACGTTGCAAACAATAGAGTTAAAGAAAAATAGACCGAAGTCATTGCCTAAAGAAAGTTCTTGCCTCTCAGTACCTAGACTCTTCTGTAAGACCACAAAGATCCCCACATCGGAGAAGGTGGTTCCTATCTATTTCTTCTTCAGAATCACAAAGCGGGCAAATAAGTTCGCTTCAAATGCCGATGCGGTGCAGGTGAGCTGTAAGGCAATAATGTCCTGGAGACAGACGGAAAGCCGCAACAGTCTTGCGTCATGGACTATCGGGAATAAGCGAAGGGCTTAACAGTCTCCAAATTTTTAAGTACGTGTAGAACTTTTGTACGAATCTGAAGATCTCGTAAGATAGTAGATGCAAGCAATTTTTTAAAACCAGTTTGATAGTTTAATGCCTTCAGTAAGAAATAGGTGTATTAGGATGTTGCAATAAGCTGGCATTTCTTTCTGCAGTAAATTCCACTTGCTCAATGACCCAAAGGCCACAATGGCCAGGCACCCAATGGAGAATGATTTGTTTCCCCTGTAGGGGCATTAGGATTTTTTGGTGTAGAAGAGGTGAAAAATCAGCAGTGCCCGCACCGAGACTTGAACCACGGACCTCTCGGTTACGCGTCGATTGGCCTGACCACTACACCACGAAAGCGGTAGAAATCCTTATATACTGTTGCTTTTAAAGAGAGACTGAATAATCATCATCCACCACCTTTTTTTAAGTTCGGGTGTGACAGATGAGATATTCTAGAATTTTTTAAACTAGGAAATCGAAGAAATAAGCAGTGCCCGCGCCGGGAGTCAAACCAAAGACCTCTCGAATACCCGTTGAGCGGGCTGAGCACTACACCACAAAGGCATGGTAGGAAAACGAAAGAAATACCTTATACCCCTTTAAAAAGAGTTCTCAAGTATTCTTGACATTGCAAAATATCAGGTGTTCATGGATATTCAACAGAGGTAATTGAGTGAATGCCTGCGTGAGAATCAAGAAAAATGATTGCCTCTTTCCAAGCTTATAATGGATAGCTAATAATTGCCTCCGCTGCAACGTAGATCCACCTCCTTATGGTGCACCTTGAACAAGCTTTGCGGTTAAGTCATCTACAATTTTGGCATGCAGCTTTCCTACTCTTCGTCCATTTAATGTAATATAAAATCAGTCTTAATTACTTTCTTTAATCATTTAACAAACCTTTCCATAACGTGGCTTTAAGCATAAGATCCTGGTCGGAATTTATACTGGTCTATTTGATGCTGTATAAAATGTGAAATCGATGTCAGTTGTAATGTAATAAATGTTTCCTTTCATTCAATGCATCAAGTTACTGCGTCATGTATTACTCTACTCATATACTTGTTCTTGAGTTGTTGTAACATATTTCAAATCAGGTCCTCAAATTTAATGTGTTCAAGATGGACAGTGTAGACGTGTCGCTGTGCAACCTTGCGTGCCTTACCGCTTTGGCTGGGGCAACTTATTTCACCACAACGAGTTTGTTCAACTTCATCCCGGTTTAGATGGAAAGTACCCAGGTGAACTTATATAGGAGAAAATTGCTATACCATATAACCTTTCGCCAGCTTGTTGAGAAAAGTTTTGGTTTAGTGGTATTTCAAATCGTTACATGATGCAAATATATTATACATTAACAAACCTAATGCCTGCATAGTTATTAGATTGGCACATTTTTTTGAAGCACGAGACGTGAAACATGTACACATTGCCCTCGTAGGCTTTCGAAATCTGAACGTCTCGAATACGCGATGAATGTTCTATCGTGACGCCACGAAGGCATGTTGGAAGGAGGGAGAAAATACATTACATATTCTCACTGTTAAGGGAGACTGGGGACCCAATTGGCAAATCCTGGTGGTGAAGAAACATTATCCACCACTTTTTAGTTCGGGCGCCGCTGTAGCAATGTCATTTATTTGATGCAGGAGACTTGAATAATGAGCAATGGCTTCACCCGGATTCGGAACTGAACCTCTCGAATATGCCCGGAGTGTGCTACCGTTACACTATGAAGTCATAGAGAAAGGAAGAACGAAATACCTTATAATTTCAAAAATTGATCTCTCAGTTGCTATCTGGATGAATAGGCAATGACGTGACGATTTATTACCCACCAACGTTTAGTTCGTGCAGCACTGTTGAATGATTAGTTTTTTCTTAGAAGCTGAGAACGTGAAAAATGTGCAGTGCCTACCTCAAGTTTCGAACACTAAACCTCTCGAGTACGCGCCAAATGTCTACTGTTACACCACGAAGGCATGCTAGTAGGAGAGAGAAAATATCTTATTTGTCCACTCCGAGATTCAAATCTGTATCGAACGTTAACATCATGCTGAGCTGGACGACATTTATATAACCTAAAATTGCAAACTTGCTTATTCATAGAAAGAAAATGCATTGTTTTTTAATCGTGTACTTAATATGGTTTTGGCGCATATACCATCTTCCTACTGATTTGTATGTAGTTTTATTTCTTATTCTTTATACTCCTTGCCCATAACCAACACATAAATAGATTTTGTTAAAGAAAGTATTTTGTTAAAAAAAAGCGATTACCTCTTGCATATTATTATTCACCGTTTAGCAAAGATGTATAACGAAGCTTATTTTTTTATCGTTTTAAGGAACAAAAGCAAATTTGTTTTAGTATCTTTCGTACTTAATCTACTAAACAGATTAAATTCTGCGTTTGATATTGTTACGAAAAATTCGGCGGTTGCGCCTGTATGTAAGCTTTCCGGCATAACACTAGGGTTGCCATAAAATAGTGTATGGCAGGGTTGCCAGATTGGCGACTTTATCGCCCATTTGGCGACCAAATTGGCGATATCCCATGGTCCAATCGGGAAGCTTCTAGAATAACTTCCTGTCGAGATATTTCTCGAAACGTGTCGAACTTAAAGAAAAGCTATATAAACCCTTGCGTGTCCGAGAGCGAGGAGTTAGTTGAGTTGCGAGTTAATTGTGAAGTTAGTTGCGAGTATTGTGAAGTGTTGCGAGCAGTGTGATTAGTTGTGAGAATAGCTGCTACGCGAGAGTTTTGGTGAACGGAAAGCGATCGAGATAGTGCTTTGCCGTGAAGCTAACTTTACAGTATAGCTTGACAGTGTATTGGTGATTGTTCCACGGTGTTTATTATAAGTTTAGTGTTGCCGTGAAGCTACCTTTACAGTTACAGCCTGAAGCTGTGTTGCTGATTGTTTCAGCGTATTTATTGTAGATTTTCCACGCTTTTAAAGGTAATTTTGGAACTGTGCTGTAAATAGTGATTCCTGTAAATAAATTGTGCTTTTCATTGTTCTGCATCGTGTTTTCATCGGATACTCTCAAATCTACGAACCCGTAAAACGCAACAATATTTCTAATATTCTCTACTATCAACTCTGAAAGCAAATATGTTAGCACTGAAGCATTTATTTCTAGGAAGAAAGTATAAAAAGTGAAGTACCCTTAGGGCAATCTAAATCCGAGATCCGCTTAAGGTAATCTTATATTTAATAAAAAAACTACCGAACAAGAAACATGTTTCAGCAACAAGAGATTACAGAGTTTTTTAAGCAATAACATGCTCATTATAACATGCTCTTAGGTAATCAAATATATATATATTCTTAATGATATGGCAATGGATGATTTAACATAACTGATGTATATTTAGCTTTTAACTAGACAGGTAAACGTAGATGACAGACAGGTAATAGATGAAAAGACAGATTAACTAGACAGGTAATAGATGAGTTTATTATCTTTTTAAATTTTGAAAACGTAGTTTTAGCACAAAATAAACTCATTTGCAACAATGCTGCAAAGTCGCTACAATTTCTTATGTTTTGAATATTAAAACTTGAACTGTGCCCTCACCGGGGATTGAACACGAAACCTTTGGGGTTTTAAGTGAATATATGTTGACACTGCATCGCAAGGATATATGGAAGGATTACTTTTGACTGCTTATATTACCCATTTCTCGACTTAAGAGGTATCGGCAGGAGAACAATTACAATCCGGCAAATCAAGACAGTCACCACATTTTTAGTTCGGGAGTCAAGGGAATGGAATTAGGATTTTTGTAGACTTCAGTTGCAGAACATGAACTGTGCTCGCTTGTGTAACCCAATTCAATGAACTCCCATCACTGTTGTGTATACTGACCATTCTAATACGTAACAACACATTTAGCGATTGTCTTCAATTCTTATAATACACTGTCCTTCAAAAGTTAAGAAACATGATTTTCAAAGGTCACCGTTACAAAAATGTCAATAATGTTTAAATTAGAAGTACATATGCATGACAGTAACGAAGTTTAAGAAAATATATGCAAAAGCAATAAATATCTATTTTATTTTATAGAAATGAATTCTTATATAGGAGTTGAAGAAAAAATGCAAAAACTGTAATTTTTGTTCACAAGTGTTGATCTTCAGTTGTTATTAGTTTCATAGACAATATCCAGGAGAGTCTATCAGTGCCCAGGAGAAGTCATTTGCCCGATTCGGTGAGGTGGCGAGCGATCGGATGGATGAAAATGGGAATGCCACTAGCTGATGCTGCTAGACGTCACAATATCTCTCGTAAGGATCTCTACGACTATGGAACCAGTATGAATCCGAGCATTCTGTGTCTAGAAGACATGTTCCAGGCAGATCTAGTGTTGCACACCTTTATTTAGCTCTTTCGGCCTGAAGGAAGAGTAACATTACTGTGCCTCAGCTCATGGAAGATCATTTAGTGGCAACAGGAACAAGAATCTCAGCTATTACAGTGCACATATGCCTACACAATACAGGCCTGTATACAAGACGCCCAGTTGTTTGTATTCCCTTGACCCAAGAACTCAGAAGTGCCCGTTTATGTTGGGCAAGAGAACACGTCTTCTGAACCAGTCAACAATGGGCGTCTGTTCTCTTCACAGACGAGTCCAGGTTCAATTGGAGAAAGATTCAGGTTGTCTGCTGATCTGGATGAAGCAACGCACTAGATACAACAAATCTCACATTGTGGAAAGACACAATTCCAGAGCTAGAGGGAATAATAATTTGGACTGGGATCTCTCTCGATAGTCACATTGACCTACATGTGTTCCACGGAGGAACTTTGACCGGTGTGAGATAACAAGACAAGATCCTCTTTCAATATGTCCACCCATATGCCGCTGCTTTTGGTCCTGGATTTCATTTGATGGACGACAATGCTCAACTGCACCGAGCTCGGTTTGTTGAAGAATAGCTTGAGGTCCACGATACGGAGCGGATGGAGTGGCCAGCTCAATCCCCAGACGTGAATCCAATAACGCATCTTTGGGACTACCTTGGGAGACAGGTCGCTGTTTTAAGTATTCCTTCGAGGTCGCTAGATGAGCTCGAACAAGAATTATTCCGTGTCTGGTCATTTCTTCCCATTTCACTGACCGACAACTTAATTGACAGAATAGAACGTCGCTGCTGCCAATGTATTGCAGATAGGGGTGGACACATTCATTATTAGAACCATTTTCGTAAAGTTACTACCCCATTTTGCCTCAAAAAGCTGTGATATACTGTTTCCCCAAGACTGGATTTCTCTGTCGAGAGTGCAATTTTTTGCTGTAATTCATGTTTGTGTTGAACATTAGAAACATTCTGTGTCATTAAAGAACTGTTTAGTGAACATGCGTCCTGCAAATTTCTTGTCTCTATGTTGCTTCATTCTCAAATTAAACACAAAAAAAACCTGTTGTTCCTTAACGTTTGGAAGGCAGTGTATAAAGATTTACGAGATTTTGGTACGCAGAGCAAAACACATGCAAAAGTAAACAGTCTTAAGAGAGGAAAGCACAAGGTAAATTAAAAACCTATATTTAAGCCAAATATCGTGCATTGTTTCATTCTGTTAGTATATAAAAACCTAATGAGATTGCACCTGAACTATAATGCTGTGTCGGACATTTCATCACCAACTTGATTTGACCGACTGCATAATTTGACCTTATCCACTCTCCCATTAGTTGGCATGAAAATTAGAACAAAATACGCTCTTATAGTGTTGTTGGTACTGTGATCAACACATTCTGGATCATAAAATTTCAATTCCGCAGTTATCAAGATTATCAACAGAACATGATTTCTTGACAACGTTGTTACTGCAAACATGCATTTAATACTGATCATTGTGCTTGTGGGGACACTGGATCACGAACCACACTATCAAAATTTTATCAATTTTCTCATACTCTGCCATCCCAGAGAGAAGGAACGGACGGTTTGCCACGATCTATACTTAGGCTCTTTATTCATTTAGTCATCGCTGAGATTTGAGAGTTAATGAATATGTACTCAACCGGATATTCTAGTTTGAGGTTGGGATGAAGTGGTTTAAATAGGTTGGAACCAGATGCGTTGCAGCCCACTTAAAGTAATGTCGTATTCTGTAATTACATTATCATTTCAGTTCCGGAACAGAAGGCCTTTGACCATCAGCAGTTATGCTGCATGAAAAGTGTGACAGTTCTTTGGAATTGATGATAACTTCTAGCAGGACAGCTTTGTTTACATTGTGATTACGAATATAAAAAGTATAGTATTATTTTTATTATACATTACATACAACTGAAACGTAAAAATATTAGATTATTAAAATCTTGTTATTTAATAAAGGTAGGGAACCATACCAATGGACTCAGGCATTTTCGTCGGTTTTTTGAGTGAGCTCGGTTTTCTCAACCAAACATAGCACGCTATTTATGATTTGACTGTATTCAAATGAACCTTATGAACCTAAGATGTCATGAGCTGCACCTTACAGTGCGTTTCCTTGTCAAGGGCATAAACTGCACCTTTGGCCTTGGCATCTTTGTAAGAAGGTGCAGTTTATCTTTTGGAGGCTTTGACCTAAGGCCTCCGTCATCTAGGGCTAAGCGAAACAGTATCTGTGTTTCCATGCCCTATAAATATTGCATAAAACCAATGTGTTTAGTTCTAATTGCTGAATTCATGACTAAATGTTTTTCTGTCATGCGTACATTCTTCTATCTTTTGGTTTGGACTACTAGTAATTTGTTTTTAAATGAATGGCCGAAAGTGAAGTTTCCCACTTTTAGAATGCTGGGATGAGAAGCATCATATTTTGTTATTTAATCAGCTTTTCGTTGTCTCGAATATATGTCTGCGTTGTAACCAGAAAAGATAGAGTCATAAGGACAATGGGAAGTTACGAAGCACTATGGTATGAAGAAGTGAAATGTTTCGAAGGATCCTAAACTAGAGGGCATTGGAAATGAATGCTTTGAAATTTTAAAGGTTTGGATACAAAGTCTGTTTTTAATTTAGTAATACTAGCATTGATACTTTTAGCAGTTATTGTGTCACCAATGTATTTACTTCAATAACTTCAACTCCTGGTTAAATTTAAATCCTTAGACTATCTCCGATTTACGGCATTTTCGGATTCATGCGTCCAGCAAATTGTCATTTTGTTAGCAATTGCGTAGAATGATATAAAAAGGTTGAAAGTCATGGCAAGTGTTCACAATGTATGGCTAGCAAATTTATTGTCTTTAGCAGAAAGCAATTAATTTCAAAAAACTTACTTCTGAAATATGGTATTAAGTGTCTTTTGCTGATCGATGTTGCTGAGGAAAGGTTTACAGCATCGTTATCAAAACAAGCGAACCGTATTCAGATTTAAAATCCTGTTTACTGAAGTAAATAATAATATATCTGTATTTGCAGTAACATTCTCCAGCTTTCCCTGCAATTTTTGGATCTGGTACATTCTCTATCAGAACGCTGTTAGAAATAATAGAAGTGCGGCCACCATAAGTTTGCGTGCCACAATCAATATGCAACTTGTTTGAGATGAAGATAGCATGTGGACAATTTCATTTCACAAATGGCCTCTGGATATTCAAGGAATGGTTGGCACGCACATTTACCATTTACCTTTACCAGACAGCTCAATTTTAGCCTTTGATATATTCACCTCCTTTTCCATTCTTTTATCTGTACTCATTGTCTTAAAGCACATATTTTATTTTACAGCCAATGATTCTGGAGCATTGAAGTGATGTTTTAATGATGATTAATGGTGGAATATATCTATATTTATATTGAGATATTTATTTGAAATGTACATTTAATTATTTAAGTATTTATTTTTATTTAAATAGAGCTGTAAAAATATTTTAAAATATTTCATTCTTACAGGAACTTTTTCACACAATGTTTAATTTCCTAAATAGTTTATTTTCGAAAGTGGTGGAATTTTAACGGATTTAAGTTTAAATGTAAAATAGCAAACCTAAGCAATAATTTGCAAAGTTAAAACTAATTGACTCAAACAATTAAAGCTCGTTTAACCTTTTTATGCTATGGACGACTTATCTTCGGACAATATGTCCGAAACGTAATCAATAGCGATAATAGGTAAAATAAAATAAGTTTATTTACACTGTTACTTAAAGGTTTAAGCTATAATTGGACGTTAAGAAAACTTTTTTACTTCTTATTGCCGAGAAAATTATTTATTTACTTAACTATTTACACCACAGTAAGTAGATTTTTAACAGCTACAAAACTTGAATACAATTATTTGGAAACTCTACACGTAAGCGTCGGCAAATACCAGAAACATTCACCGAAAGAGTTACTGGATAACATGTAGGTATTCATTAGAAAAACAGCTTTACTTGTACGTTGTAAATTCCCTTTTTTAATTTGCCCTTTCCTTCTCTATTTGAATACAAGCAAAGTTTCAGTTATATACAAAAATGTAACTGAAACAAAGTTGACAATACAAGTTTTAACTTGAAAGTCAAACAACAAAAATCAGCATTATATTTGCAAATTTTCACAGGACTAGTTTTGATGGTTTTACCGCACCATCGGTATCCTAAAAAAATTTACAAATCTAACGCTGATTTTTGTTGTTTGTCTTTCAAATTAATACTTGTTCAGCGTGTTATTTTATCTTAATTAATGAAAGTTTTGTTGAAATCTGCAAATCTATGGTAATATTCATTGTTAGAAGTACTGATCCCAAAACATACAAAATAAAAGCAATGCTTAGATAATCTCTTAATATCAAGCCTCTTAAATGCAAATTGTGTAGTGGTGTAATGTAGCACATCATAACGATCTTAACACTTTGGAACAACGCTGCTGAATGATGCTGCTAACTTAGAAAACATTAAACCATACTGAAAAAGGTTTTAATGAGGAAATATTTGACATAAATCATTTGCAAGTCAACACATTTATTGCAGTATCAGTAACATACAGAAGGATCATATGAATCCCACTAGAGGCAAAATTTAATGAAAGTATCAGGACTTAGCATTCTGTGTGTATTCTTTGAGAACATGGTAAATTCTGTAAAGGGTTCTTATCCTTACGTTCTAAGTCCTGAACTGGAACAGGGAGCGGAAGGTACACTATGTTCTGATGTAACTGCTGGGCTGGAGAATAACTGCACGTGAAGGGATTTGAAATCCTCTTTTATTCAATCACTATTAAATACAAACCTCCCAATTCGGGAGAGATACAGAACGTAACAGACCAAACTTTGGTCGAACTTAACAATCAAATAAATTTAAATAAATTAAAATATAACTTAAATTAAACTTTGCTTCGCAGAACAATTCGCGGAGATTGGCCTCTACCGAAAAGGGTGCGTAGCAAGGTATACTAAATACTACCGCACTTTAATTTATTTTACAAAGCAATCACGTAGTAAGCACTATGGCTTATAAATTTAAACTGCTAGCTGGTCAGGCGAACGTTGAGCAGCGGGACCGTGATCTGAGGCAAAGCTCTCACACACCGAGAGGTTTCTACCTCTGTCTTAAATAGTGCTTGGCTGAACTTCAAAAATTAGCATAAGCTAAAAACGCGCGCTTCTTCTGACAGGAAGTTGAAGCAGAGAGGAGATAGAAAAGATTTAAATTAAAATAAACTTGGTTAGTTTAACTAAAACCTTACAAAAGAACGAAAATAACTTTCACATCTTCAAAACCAACAAACAGTGTAGTAAGTAAATCAGAACATCTCATTAGTAATACCATCGGTTGTTTTCGAACCTTCATTAGTCATAAAGAATTATTCATTGTTGGTGAGAAATTTTAATCAAAAAATAATTTTCTTCTCTCTAATTAAACAGCTTAAAGGATCAAAACATTCCCATTAAATTTCTTATAAAAATATTAAAAAATATTTATATCAATTACTACGAATTTCGGAATTCCATGAGTCTTTGCTGGTAAATACTATAACTTAAATTTCCAAAATTTATGTTACGTATGAGATTTAGGTATAAGTAATAAAATATGTTTATAAGTAGTGTAATATGAGGTAAATATTTCAATGAAATCTGGGATTGGAGCATTTTTGATAATAGCAAAGCTCACTGGAAACGCCTTCCAAATAGATTGGAGATGTGTGAATGTAAAACACTCCTTTTCAGCTTATTTTTACGCGATTTAAAGGAAAAACCTCTAAAAGACCCTTTTATGCGATTCCAGTCCCGATCGAAGTCGCACTGTTTCCGACTACCATTGATATATCTGCACCAAACCAAAAATGCTTAGCCTTAAACCCAGTAAACTATACTAAGAACATAAGTCTGATAATCTATAGAGGTTTGTCTTAGGAAGCATACGCTAAACTAAATCTCTCAAAGATAACTGGCAAATAATAAGTATGTCTTGTAAGTACCACAGAAACAGGGAATGGGGTAAAGGATCCTTTCATTAATCCAAGTAACGTTTATATTCGGCAACACATCCTGCTTACAGATGCCTTAACTTTTAGCTTAATTTAAAGACAATGGATAAACTTAAAATTAATGAAGTTTACATATATCCTGACAGCTTCACAATTTAACTGGTACGCAGGCTGCTCTAACAGAAATCCGAGTAAACAAGCCTATTGGCAATAACTCAACGACACAGAATTCTAATCGCTAGAGAATCAAGGTCATCAACGTGGCCTTAGAGTGGACAGACCACGCTCTGCTCCTCCAATACTTTCTTCTTTCTATGTACTTTGAATTTCGCGCGTGCTGGAAATTTGCATGCTGGCAGGGAAATGAAACGATCCTTGATAAGAAAGGATAATAAAATAAAATAATTGTTTAAAAATTAAAATGAACCTTATAAGTTATTAAATATAAATTACAAACAAAATTTTCAATTTATTAAATTATTAAACAACCGGCTCCTAAGCCCTTAAATTCATATTTTAGGCCAAAATTAAACAAACAGTGCATTCGTTGACAAATTAGATTTTCTGGAGGGGATGCACATGCTTAGCGTTCATTCGTTTCTGGATAATGTTCCCAATTCTATGCTCTTTTTACCATCAGTATTTTAAGCAGTAATTTCCCATTGCTTTTCGTTAAAATTTTGGAAAATAAGTAGACTTCGTTTTTCACTCATTTAAAAACATTGTTTTTGCATTTTTCTCTGTTGTTTTCTCGTAGATATATGTTTCGTTTTCTCCCTTTTCCCTCCCGTAGCTGAATGAAAAAAATGTTGATTAACCATGGACATTACATTGCTGTAAATCTGGTCGTATTACACAGATCTTAATAGATGATAGCATTTAGTTTTTCAAGCTTTTATTATTAAAGACGAAAATCGTCCAGTTATTAACAAAATCTCGGAGTTAAATCGAGATGCTTTGAATATTCTGTACTTAGTTGATGACATATATTACTCCATAACGCTGACCTATATCTACCAACGGCTAACCTGTAAGATAGTGAATACTCAAATTTTAAAAGCATTAGTGACTAGCCTGTAAGACACTGAGTGCTGAGTAACTCAATGGGTGCTCAAGCTCTTAAAAGCATTAATAACTAGTCTCTAAGACATTGAGTGCTCAAACTCATAAGAAGATTAATGACTAGCGTATAACTCTTTCAAGGTCGTTGGTTACCTACAGTAACCACCTTTCCTATTCTTACTCACTCGTGTGAATGGTTTTCAAGACTGACTCGTGTGAATGGTTTCTGAAGTTCTCTTGTCGCTCACTAGATGGCAATTAAGAAACATAAGCCAGTAGTTGATGCAGGAATTCGTCTTCAAGAAAATAAGCATCAGCCATCGAAGACAACATCGCGACGATGTGCACTCTGCAGCACCAAGTAAAAGAATGTAAGAACAGTGTGGGAATGCATCACATGCAAAGTTTCTGTCTGCTTGAACAATGAAAACTGTTTCCATGAGTACCGTAGAGACTGATTTGTAGGGATGTGTTTTGTGCGCAGTGGTCACTGACACTAACCACCAGAAGTGGTCATTTATTTCACGCATCTTGGACAAATACGTGTAATTGTCGCAAATAATTTCATTGTACCACATGATATAGTAACTAAAACACGAGTTTTTCTGAAAACGTTAATTGCCTCAAAGAGTTAACACAGGAGTGCTCAAAGCTTTAAAAAATAAATGACTTGCCTGTAAGACACTGAGTGCACAAAATCTTAAAAGTGTTAATGACTAGCCTGTAAGACATTGAGTGCTCAAATTTTAAAAGTAATAATGACTACCCTGTAGGATACAGTGCTCAAACTCTTAAAATCATAAATGAATTTGGCAAATTAGTTAAAGTAACAATAAATTACTAATGGTGTCCGAGATGCGATTTTCAAGTAAAGAATAGAATAGATTGACGATCCCGTATCACAAATTTTATATAAATACTTTCTTTTACAAAGTTCTGTATGATGACATCGTCATTAAGCAATGGGTATTCAAATACTTTTAAATGATTAAATAACAAGAACGATATATATTTCGATCCTTCATTGTAAATAAATGTAACTTATATAAATGCTTGCATTTTTAAAGATAATTTTGATATATCAAGCAGCAAGGTGTGCTGTATTTTAGATTTTACGAAATATTAAAAAAGAAGTATAAAATTACAGCAATGTTCCTCAAATAATTCATTGTTATTACTTCATCTGTATTACAAACGTTAAACAAATACCAAGAAACACGGCAACAACAGTCAAGGAATGGTATACGAATTATATACTTTTAAGTGTGTTGAATGCAAGTCTTAAGCATCTAACGTCATTTTAACCAAAGCTTAATTTTTTATGTTAATCATTTCCTTTAATATCTGTTTCTTCCGTCATCCTACGTCAGAATACGATTTAGATATAGTTTAAATAGCGGGGAAATCTGTAGCTTAGGCAGATAATAATGATAACACTGGGCCAGGAAGTAAGTTAAGAACGGGCTGGCTGAATGATTGGTGTTTACAGTTTTTCCTGTAAGTACCATGAATGTGAGTCAGTTTTCCACGAACGAATACCTTCCCTTACGTAGCGTGCTTTACCATAATGCAAGAGACTAACCGAATGTATTTGAAGATGTAAGTCGTCAATAGCTGGATATGTTGTTGTTCCTAATGCTCACTTCTTTGACGTAGTCAGACCAAGCCCACGAAATTCCTCGTGGCAAGGAGCGCTAGATTACGCCTGTCGTTGGCAACAGTCTTTAGCACCTAACAGGTGACAGTACGATATGGCCCAATTCCTCGCCCAATTTTAGTAGCGAGCACCCCGGGGGACGGGTCCAAGGGTCTCTCACCTCTCTCCCCTTCCACCCAACCCACGTGAGAGGACTTTGAGCCTTGCTGCATATTTAGAGTGCCGCCATGCCGCACTGGCACTATACATTTACAAACATCCAGCGTTCCTCCGGGATTCGGCACGACAGTCATCAACGCCAGCCATTCTACCAGCTGGACGGCAAAGCTGGATATGGGCTTATTACACACAAATCTGTTTATTAAGATATAAAAATTTAAGAATTTATACTTCAAAGATCCTGAAATCGTCAAACGTAGTAACGTGTCGGTTGATAAATTTATTAAATTTTAGTTGTGTCTACAACACATACTTTCAATAAATGGTTTCATTCGATTTTACCGTCTATCTGTGGTTATAGAATTTTAGACTTCTAAGTGAGATCGAAGATGAAAATTTGTTGAAAGCACCTGAAGGTTTATCGGAAATACAGAGGCTGTTCGCACATTTTTTAGACGATTTTGGTAAGCGGTAATAAAACATCTTTTGCTGCAAAAGACGTAATTGTAATTCTACTATGTTTCTAAAAGTAAAAATTATCGTCTGTGGCTTGAAAGTTTTGTTTTTATTCAAAATGGCGAATTTAACAAAGCAGTGGTTCGACGGCTACATTTAAGCTCTTTCCGAAGAGAAATATGCATACTCCGTTATCCAAAAACGATGTGAGAGTCATGGTTTTGTGATAGCTAAAGCGTCGATAGGTAATATCATCAACAAGAAAGGAAAAAAAAAACGTGAAGTGGGACAAAAATTCCAAACTAGTATCCAAGGAAAAAACGGACATCTTCGACTACTGCAAAAGTACGTTGTTTAATGTTAAAAGAAAATCCCTCTAGTCAAAGGACAGTTGCAAAATCATTAAAATGCTCGGTGTCCACCGTAAACAAAATGATAAACGTTGATTTAAATCTTAAGAAACCGAAAAAAACGCAATGTGAATCGTCTTCGTCCAAAGCATATCGCTCGACGCAGGACACGCTGCAGAATTCTATATGAGAAACACTTATCCAAAGAAAAATGGAAAACAATTGTCACAAAGATGAAGCATGCGTGTATTTAAATGATTGTAACAAAAAAAAGAGCCATTTATTATCATAAAAGGGGAGAAACAAATTTAAGTACATGGTTCAAAGAATCGAAAGAAAGTTTTTCTAAGGGATTCATCATTGTTGCTGGTTTTTCTTATAAAGGCAAGTTAAAAATAAAGAGAGTGCAAAAAATATCCAGATTAACTCCAAATACTATGAGGAACATATTTTATCGCCACATTTTCTGAATGAAATACCATCGTTTTACCCGCAGTGCCATTAATCTGGGAGACTCCATCGGGACAACGCTAGCACTCACACATCAAAATCCACTGTAAATTGCCTAAAAGAAATGGAACACAAAACTGGTATCCAGGCCATTACCCTTCACTGATATCCATGCTAACCTCCCGATGTGTCACCTATGGATTTTTGTGCTTTCGGACTTTTAAAAACTGCATTATCCAAACGTTGTCCCAAAACCCTAACAGGACTCTGGAAAGCTGTTCGGGAGGAATAGGATAGAATACCTCTTCTGACACTTCAAAAGGCATTATTATATTGTAAATTGCGGTGTCGAAGGATAGTTCAGAATAAGGGATGTCAAATAAAACATTTAAAATGCAAGAATTTTATATAATTTAGTTTTGTGAATACAATATACATCGTCTAAAAATGTGGGAACAGCCTCTATAGTTTAGTAATTATCTAGGTTTAAATTTATATTTCAGTTAATAAAAACGAACATTTCCATTAAGTCAAACTAATATCTATCCAGTCCTTATATCAAGAAACTTTTCATTGATTAAAAGAAAAAAAAATGTAACTTTTACAAATACAAAAGAGAGAATCTGATGTAAAAGTTTTCAAATTTGCATCATAAAAATATTCTAGAGTTCCGAGAGAATCAGAGAATAGAACGTGATTTCTTTTTGTCGTTTTCACATCGCGACAAAATTGAAAAAAAGATTTACTTATAATATCTCTGAATTTCCATACACGGACCCAATAAAAGATGCAAAATAACTTTTACTGCGTCTTTATACCCTATGCCCCCCCCACTAAAGAAAAAAAATGTATGTGCTTCAAATGCAGGACTTTTCCAAAATGAATAAATTGTTGCATTTCACAGAAAGAAAAATGGCAAAATTCGACGGAGTATTGCTATGTATTCTCCAGTGACGAGAAAAATGTTTTCTGGAAAAAAATTTTCTAAAAAGTACTTTGCGTCCGAGGCCCGAAAAAAGTATTCGGTACGTTACTTAAAAGCTTTCAACATTTCTTACCCAAACCTTATCTTCACAATTTTCTCCTTTCGGACGCCATGGAGAAAACGCGAAATAAGAAAAAAATATTCTCATATTGTGATGTCTTTTTAGAAGGAAAAAAAATACATATATCCTAATCCATAAATGGATTTTTTTTTTCTCTTTCATTTTCCCACCTATAAAAATTTGCGGAAGAAGTGTTTTCTCTTTCGGGAGAAGGCGAAAAAAAAAACGAAATTTTCGCCTCTTGTTTGCGGCGGTACAAAAATTTTAATCGAAATTTTCTTTGGCTTGGATGAGTTCGGGTTTTTTTTATCCTTTCCGTACTTTCACAATTCTATTACATCTCTGCAGGTTTCTACACTACTTTTAATATCCTCGTTTTCTTCTATGTGTTTTTTCATCCATCTGAAGAAAGTGTCTTGAAAATTGAAGTTTTTTTCCAAGTTTAATTCAGCGTTAGGAATTCTTTTAATGGTTGTCACTTGTGATGAAACATTGTCTAATATTTTCATTCCGAATGTCATAACACTACAGCTAATTTAACAGAGATTCCATTGCATACTTTTCTTTTACCTTACGTGTGTTATATTGTACAGGCGATGTATATCTGTGGGATAAGACTTAAATCCTTTGAATTCGATAGTTTAATGCGAAAGCAATTTCGGATTTAGATACAATTTACGTTTTATTATAGTCTCTCACTCACACCTTCTTCATTTCTCTCACCCGTATCAGCAGAAATGCTCAAACTTTATAAATATAAATGGAAAGATGAAGTGTCATTAATACTATTGGATGTTAAAGGTTTCTAAAGATCTGCAAAATACGCAAGCTCAGTAAAGATTCAAACATACAAATTTAATGAAACATTTTAACATTAAATATGAAACATTTTAACACAGTCAAACGGGAAATTAAAAATTTAACCGAATTTAAAAAGATGAAATCTAAAAATTTCATTAGATGAATTACATTAATGAAAATTAACACATTTACGCATGAAACATTATAACATTTTCAAATGATATTAACATTAAAGTAGGGGCGCACAGTGCTTAATATTTCTCCATAATAACTGTTTGTATCTGTTTCCTAATGAAAATAACTTCATGAATAGTGAAATTTTAAGGTTATTTAAGCTCTCAAGTATGATAAAGTAACGCGGCTGAAGACAACAACTGAAAATAGCATAAACAGAGCACAAGAAAATACATTTCTATTCTTCCTTCATACAGAAATGAATACCCTAGAATCCTAGAATCGGTGCCAAAATCCTGTTTCATATAATAGCACTCATAGGAAAATAATGTCGTAGTATTTGGAAGTTGCGTTTGTCCACAACAACATGTAATTTACGTTTAAGTACGGAATATACGCAATGTCCAATTGATGACAATTACTTACACATGTATACAAAAATCTTATGTGGACACCACATGACATTCTTGTACGGCGAGGCCTTATGCACATTAAATGCACATTTTTGCTACATTTCATTAAAACGTACTTCCCTAAATTTCATTAGAGATATATTTCTCATTCAATCAATTCAGTTCCCATTTCGCGGCAAGGAAAAAGTACATTAAAGCGCATAAAACAATTTCATTAAAAATTAGAATATACAAAAAAACCTAAACTACCAAATAGTTATAAAAACTGTTAAAAAACAATTTTTACAATCTGAATCAGAGCTTAATGAGAAGACAGATGGCAGAAAGACAGATTTTTCGGCCCATAAAACTTTTGGCCCCACTCGGTAAAAGGACATTGAAGTTGATGCAGAAACTGACTTAATTCAATATTCTGCTAAGAGTTCAAATGTAAACAAAGGTCGACGTCATTAGGCTCAAGAGATTAATTAAGAAAACTCAAGAAATTAAGGATTTTAGGATTAAAACTCAAGAAAATCTCATTTAACCCTTGGAAAACTGAAGTCTTCGCTAACCTGTATACTTAAAATACCGAAACGGTCAACCTAGTGTATTACCTATTCCAACCGATTCCTTTCCTCCCCTTCCATTAACGCATAAAGAGATGCGAAGATTTCAAATGATATCATTTCTACTTTCTAACAAAGAAGCTTCCATTAGCCTATTAGGAAAAGCTGTCTGCAATATTGTGACACAATGCATTTGGGGAAACTGCACCTCCTAATACGT
>KK119600.1:403612-447396 GCA_000611955.2 Stegodyphus mimosarum | reverse complement strand
GGAAAGAGAAGAAAAAAACATCGCAATCTTTGGGGCGGTTGTGATCGTTTGAATAAAAGGGAGTTTCTGGCTTTTTGGCCTTAAAAGATTAAGTCAAAATTTATTCACTGTACTATCGACAGAGGATTTTAAAAGCAATCTTTGAAGAAGAAATTCCAGCCTCATATGGAAAGAGCAACAATAAATTTGATCTCCATAATTACAAAGGCATAATCATACGCCAAAAATAAACCACAATTTATTTAGCAAAGAATGTGTCAGAAATAGAGTGTATCATATTTAATGAAATGGCAACAAAATCACTTGGTGCTTCTTCTATGGACGTACGTGCTTTCAGTTTGTTAAAACAATCCTTTGAAAATCGGGATCAAAGAACGCTGAACAGACTTGGTAAACAACCGAAGAGGAGTGCATTAAAATTTACATGGTGGTGCTACTTGAGGGCCAGCACATGAAGGACGAAGAGCAGCCACGGGACCGAACCTCCGGAAATGGAACATCGCTACCGGCCCACGCATTTTCAGCAATTAAGCCTACTTTTACAAAGCCATATAGAATCAGCATTTTAATTTAATTACCTTAATTTTTGAAGTTGGAAGGTATTTCTCCCGCCTTCTTAGCATGCGGTCGTGGTGTAGTGGTCAGCACGCTCGGCGTGTATTCGAGAGGTCTCTGGTTCGAGACCTGGCGTGGGAATCGCTTATTTTGCATTTCTTCTGCTCCTAAATAACCTAATGACTCTACAAAGTTACGTACGTAATATACTAATTATTAATCTGTATTAATTTAAAGAACATCACATTAATAGAAATAAATGAAACACGCGAAATACTAAAATTGTAACTACGATCGATCATTAGAACAAATACTATACACGTGAAAACAAGGTTACAAATACGAACTGTAAACGAAAATTAAGTAATAGTTATCTGTATGCCAATTTAATAATTCTGCTGTATGCGGAATAATTCGAAACAAGAATCGACACATAGGGCCATGACGGCATTTTTTGCCGAGCAAGTAAGATTCATCACGCATCGGGAAAGCTGTTATTGTTTTCTTTCTGTAATAATGCTACAAAGCTACTTTTCAGTTAACGAAGAACGTCAATGTAAAGTTTTTAAATAAATATAAAATATAACTATAGTCAGCTAAATGCGTTTTCCTACAGTCTCCTTAAAAAAATAAAACATTGCGCTGAATGCATTTCCCAACATTCTAATAACGAAACACGCAGAAATAAAAACGAAGATAACGAAGTAAACAAACACGCCGGTGTCCCTTTAACTTATAGAGCTATGATTCCAAGTTTGTTTACGCCAATAAATCAATCAAAACCAGAAGCACAGAACAGAAACTGATGCTCATACATGAAGGTCAAAAGCTACATAACTGATGTGCCTACCATTACCATGTTACACCATCTACTGGAATTTAGAAATTCAAAAAATCGTTTCGTTTTCAAGTTACGTATCTGCTACGCTGCGCTGAAGAGATCGATCGGAGTTCTTCGCGTATACGCGACCCTGGGTTGGTAAGATTGGAATTGTTCCGTCTTGTATACGCGACGCTGATCCTGAATGGGATAAAAAGCCAAAATTCAAAGCTATCAGACGGAAGCAAATCGCCGCAAGAAATCTGCTATTTATTCTTACGAATTAATTATAAAAATCATTTCCATAAAGCGTGAACTATCTTCTGTATTTTACGTTGTGTATCATTTCAAAAACCTGTCGTCGGTTACCTGGCACGTATGTATCCAAAACACGCACAAGTAACAATTACGCAGCTTATGTAATTAAAACGTACGCTCACCGCATCAACTCCATCTAGGATACTGATTAAATCGCTGTTGCAAATGTAATATTCTGCTAGTTTATTACACCTATATTTTGCGAGTTGTAAAATTAGTATATATTCTCACTGTATGCAGCAGCAGAGTTTAAAAGAAGTTTAATACTATGTTACATTACGAGTTTAACCGCTTGTGTCACTTATTTATAATATTTTAATTGCAATTTGCGTGAAATATTTTACAAAATATGCATGTATATTATATGTATATAAAAGTGTATTGTTACGGATTTTGTATTTAATTTGATATTTTTAATAGAATTTTAATTGAAATTTTTTATATCCCCGTGCAATGCAGCATGGAATTTATTTTGAGAAAAAGCTACGCCGGAAGAGCAAAAACACAGAAGCATTCGCATTTAGCATTTAATAAATATTAGATATCAAGCAATTCTACTCTTTTGTTTTCCAGAAACCTAGAGATGAATGAAGAAATTACCGGAGCCTTCTCGTGACCGAGCTTTAAAAAGCCGGAGAGAAACATCTCAGTTCAATTGTTTTAGTGAGCTGTTGTTGTTTACTTAGCTGCTGTAATTTTCATCTGATTAGCTTTCTCTGCGCTTCGGATGGCATTCTATTTAACGTTTCAGTAATTTAAATTATAGCTACTGTATTGCGTGATATTGTTATATTATACGAATATCGTTGAGGAAATCTCCTGCGTTTAGTTATTTATTCTTGTGATAAGAATACATTTTATTAACTTTCTATCGGATTTGTGCATTAAATCCATTACGAACCCGTACGCACACAGCATTATATTATAATGCATGTAGATTTAAAAGATATAGCAAGTAATTTGCAGGTGGTTATAATGAATGCATTAAATATTAAAAATAGAGCATAATATTTTGCTTTATATTTATAGTTAAATCTTTAGAAATGAATAGGGCAACAAATAGTCTATTACAGTACTGTAGTGTATTACAATATTATAAGTACTGCCCTTAATACATTACAGGTATCATTAATGTGTAGGATTTCCCACGTTCATCAGCCCAATGCTTGAACACTTTGCTCATTCAGCATTTGTTAGGAATCGCTGAATCTATCAAAATATCATTTTTGGAATCGTTGCTCCCAGGAATGATGTTCTAAGTGGGCCGTCCTGAGTGCAGTAGACCCAATAATACGCGTAGAAAACAAGATTCACCTGATTTTTGGTGGAGAACAACGGATCCGAAGTTCTTATATCGATCTTTGCCTACTGCTAACTTTCGAGAAGACATTCAGCTCAACAGTATTTAAGAACTGCCATGGTGCAAAGTCTTCAAAAAGAGGTAGATTTTCCGCGCAAGATGTTACAAATTGCTGAAACTAACAAGCATTATGAATTCAAGTGACAAATTCCTGTTGGTGACTGACTGGTTGAATCAAAGTAGCTACTGCAGACACATGTATTCTCCTTCGAAGGGAAAGTAGATTCCATTAGAGAAATGTTCCAACCTATGTCTGATAACAGCACTACGCATATCTATTACACCCAAATCTATTTAAAAATTATGCTGTAAAACATGTACATAGACGGTTGCCCCTCCCAACAGTCTAGTGGTATGATATGCTCAGAAAATACTCAGGATGAACTGCACTCCACCACGAGCAAATAATATACTAATTAGTTAATTGCAAAAAAGGGAAAAAAAAGCCCTTTCACAGTCCTGATGAAAGAAACGCTAAAGCGTTTATTTTTAACTTGCGTATTTAATTCACATGTGTCAAGCTTCAAAAGGAGAATTAAAATAGTTATAAAGACTCTTGACAATTAATCTTTAAAAGTTATGTCCGTAAAAAAAGGCATAACTCTGTTATTTTACATCTTCGTATCTTAATTTAAGAGATTTTGATATTTACAAACCAAACGTGTTACATATTTTTTTTAATCACCAAAGTTCAATTTATATTTGAAACTGAAATTTAGGAAATCGACGTTTTGAAGGCTAATTTGTCATTATGTCTCTTAATAATGTTGTAGGTGGTAATTATAATGTTATTATTATTAATTCATATAACGAAGAGCAACGAAGTATGAGAAGTAGGTATTGCACAAATGTTTACTCCGAAACCTTCTGTATAGTTGGTTATTTAGCTCTATTAGTATTTTCGGAAGAAAACCTGTTTTACAGGGAACATCATGGCTTTTGAATCTTCAAATTCCGGTTATTTTTTCATTGTTAGAACCGTTTTTAAGGACTTTTCTCTTAACTTGAATTGTATGCAAGCTGAAAGCAAGATCTGAAAACAGCTGAAGAGCCAGAATTTAATTTTTTTGAAAAAAAAATTAATCAACAAAATACAATTATTTAAACTATTTTTAAAATTTTATTTACTAGATATTTATCAAAACATACATCAATAATAATAAAACAAAGAAAAATAGCTCATATTCATTTTCCATCTGAATTCTAAAGTTTGATAGCTGTAAGATATTTTTTTTTTGATAAATTTTGTAATTGAAACATACTGACAACTATGTATTAATATTTCAGTTTTACATATCTTCCAATTAATTCTAACATATTTAATTAATAATTCAATAACTTTCTTTAATTCAAATTAAAATTTAAAAAATTATGAAATCATTCTAAGTTTTCAGAAAAAAAAAACTTTCCAAGTGGGACAAAACTTGGGAATAGATAATGAGAACTTATTATATTTCTCTTATTTATTAAAATATATTCGACACATCAGTTAACATAAATATTTATACTATTAAAATGTGTGCGCGTCTGTTTATTTGTTTGTTTGTACATCATCTTCTACAGAACGGCGGGGAGTTGAGTTTCGAGAGAGGTACGACCGAATCGCAAAATTTCTCGCGAAGCCATTTCGACTATTCTCAATTTTATACGATTGAATCAGCCGAGATATTACTTAAAAACTCTGAAAACTCTAATTTTCGTACTCATTTTTCTGAGTGGCAACAGTATTTCGTGCTGGAGATAACGATACTTTATTTCGAAAAGTGTTGCCACTGCTGGCTTCCAAATCGTAGAGTTTGTCAATAAAAATTTTGTACGTTTTACAGAATCTCTATCTCTTCTCTTCTCTACATATAATAAAACAAAGAGTCTGGTGTGTGTGTGTGTGTGTGTGTGTGTGTGAGTGTGTGTGTGTGTGTGTGTGTGTATGTGTGTGTGTGTGTGTGTGTGTGTGTGTATGTGTGTGTGTGTGTGTGTGTGTGTGTGTGTGTGTCTTTCGTTCGTGTTGCGAGTAAGCTAATAGACCCAGGGCCACGGGTCTATTAGATACATAGGTGTATCTACACAAGAGCCAGTGCACCTCGAAGCGATTTCTTCGAAATAGAATATTTTTTATTTTATGTTTTGTGACCAAATGGCGTCAATTTGAGACATAATGGGCTACAAGAAAGCGAGATTTCACTCTATACATTTCATTTTTACATCGTCGTGAAGCGTAGACACTTAGCTATTTTACGAACTTAAGATAAATTTCGTATTTCAATAAATCGATTAAATACGAATTTATTTAGGAAGGTGAGCTTAACACCTTTTCAGCGGAATTTTTTAAAAAAAACCTTATTTTAAAAAATGGGCTGTTTATTTTCCTTTGATTTTTGGACACTTTGAACTTCAATCCTTTCGACTCCTTTTAAAAAAAGAATTTTGGAAAAATAATAATATTTTGTATTTTTTTAAAATTTTTTAAATGAAGCTTCCGAATACACTTCTCACATCTCAGATATTTTAAAATGTAGTTTTGGCAACAATTTTCCTTTCTTATTGTTGTTGATAGATTTTTGATGAAATTGCATACAATTTTTCATCCTATTTCTTATGTTACTGTTTTTAAGAGACTGAAAATTTTAAGAAATTAAAAAGTTGTTTCTTTTTGCAACGGTAAATTGTTTAATTACTTTATTAGGATAATTAACATTTGTATCGAGGGATATTACTTATTTCATTGTAATATTATGTTTTAATTATATATAATTTTAATTATAAAAAAGTTTTGCATGATATTTTTGAATCTGTTTAAGTTCTTAATCTGTTTATACCATTTGAGTTCTTAAGATTTTGCAAAGGGAAGTTGGTTAATTTATTTATTAGGATAATTAATATTTGTATTAAGGGATATTGCTTATTTCGTTGTAGGTCTTTTATATGTAATGCATTTTAACACAATTTTTTTTCCGCTGTTGTTTGTTTCTTTTTCGATAAAATTGTTCTGCAGAGTAAAATTCTGTACAGTTTTCAGATTTAATGTTTGGTGTTCTCTTTAGGCATTTTTCTGGTACACTTAAAAGCCAGACGAAGGCTGGGCGCGGAGCGGCTATTATTAAATAAAAGCAACATTGTCAAATATTAAACATATTATTATTATATAAGTTCATATTCTGACGTTGAAGAGAGCACGCGATTATATGTGACGTCATTGTATGCCGAAAATGTTTGTTAATATCATTTTAAATAAATAGCTGCTGTTAGCAATTTTTTTGTTTCAGGTTATTATAACTGACACGATATGTTATTGCCGAATTACTTCTTTTATTTATACTAAGAAAAGGTGCTTATAGTACATTAAATTTAAATCATGACGTCATACTTATATATATTAACCTGCAGTGTCGGAAGTCTTTGTGTCCGGGTTTGGCAACAAAAAATTATTTACGTATTGGTTGTTACTGGGAAAGAATGAATTACTTTCATCCATACTGAAATATTCTTGCACGCTTTCTTTCCAGGTGTATATTGAAATTATAAATTTCGCTTTGACCGCAGCTGCCTCATTTGGCGGGTTTTCCGGCTAGTGTTTGAACACTTTACATGCACAAGATCAAACCTGCGAGAAATTATTGTCATTACTGATTGTTGTAGAATCTCATCAATCAAAAGGAGCTTTTCTTATTAATTTTCGACTATGAAAAAGCTGTTCAGACATTAATGTATTCTTAGAGGGAAATTTCGCAACTGAGAGGACTTGTTGTTTGATTGATAAGTGCGCATGGACTTTAAATCAAATCTGCATCTTCAAAACTTTCATTAAGATTTATATCGCACACTAAATTAACCAAATTTATTTATAGATATTCTGGTGCGTTATTCACATTAATTGTTAATGGTAAATGATATAACGTAAAGTCAGATTTCAAATAATTAAAATCTTTAAATGTTTGCGTGCGCTATTCGTACCAAATCCACAACAAATGCATTCTCGGGGCTCAAGAAACTCGTTAAGGGGGTCGTAAGAACCCTGCGTGCAGAATTTGGAAATGACTAATTTATAAAATTACAAAAACACGCACAGTACAGCAAAATTACCTCATTAAGTGTCTAAGATTTTAAATTGCTGTTTACAGCAATGTTTAGAACGTTCAAGTACTCTCTAATACGTTATATAATCAGAGAAGCTCAATATATTCATAGAACTGATTAGCAGGTCAGGATGTAGGAGGCATAGTCGTGAAATGTCAAACACATCCCATATGGAGCAATGGACAATCAGAGAAAGTGACGTAATATCTGATAGATAAACATACATTTGTAGCAGTTTACTCATGATGACTAGAGAGTTCTATTCTCTGTTGATATCAAACTCATTACAAAATTTCCAGCTTCATATGAAATATTAAGAACCATGGATTATTTCCTTTTATTATATGCAGTACTTAACTCAAAGCTCTACCATCTTCACAATGCTTTTACATGTTAGGCATAATATTGGTTCGTCTCCCTTTTAATTTCCCAAAATACGGCTGAAACTGGAAGTATTTTCCGTAATGTATCGCTTTGGAATAAAGTCAAGTCAAGTTACTTCCTATTTAAGTAACTTAAAAGGAAAATTAGCTTTAAAAGGCGGTAATAAACATTAATTTAATCAAAATGAATTTTATTTCTTACAACAGAAATCAATTTACTAAAGAATTCTCATAAAGTTAATTTCTGAGAATATACCTTTAAAAGGCAGCTAAATAACAGAAAGTACCGTTTTATGTGTCGAACGCACGGCTTAGGATATATATTAGATTTGTATATAGCAATTGTTCTAGCATAGGTATTTTGAAATAACATCGAAGGATTTCTGAAATAAGACACTGATTTTTTCCACATTTGGACTCTACGACGTGCGCTATGCTAAAGTGTCAAGAAGTTTCCTAAAAATTGCTTGAGTAGTTTTTAAAAAATGTGCTCTCGAAATGTTCGCTCCTCAAAGTTAACTGAATTTGGTATGCAATTACTAATATTTCTTTTTTTAATAAACGTTTTTGGTTCCATCTTTCACAAATTTAGAATTTTGGGTATAACATTTTTACCATCATCTCAAAATAGACGTATTTCTAGGCATACTTGCAAAATACTTAAGGTTTTATTCAAAATTTCGCAGGGTATACGTAAATTTATATACTGACGTTGTTTTCAGATTTGGGATGTTTCTTATGAGAGATGATAAAGCTACATGTGGTTTACGCACCTTGTTAAACTTAATCGAAAAACTGAACCATGCCACTTTTTGCACCGTTCAAATTTTGGCAACTTTTTGCATCATTTCAATTTTCCATTGTGCAACATTCGTGCACAATAAAATGGAAAGGAAAACAGGTTACCATAAAATTTTAATCTCACCAAAGGAAATATTCTTGGCGCAAATGTAAAAAGTGCGCCAGGATAATTTTTTAAATTTCTCGGTAATTTTTCTCGACAAAATGGTAATTTCTCACCCAGAGTTTTTTTTTTTTCATTTTGCTTTACTTTTAACAAAATTGTAAGCTATAATTTCTTAGACACATAAAACCCACTTGACATAATGTTTTGCAGATGCTTGTTATACGATTATACGAAAAACATATCTGCATGGAATAAAGCTTATTTTTTTAGAAGTTCTGTAATATACAAAAACAAAATTTTCTATGCCCATATATTTCTGAATTCTTAGCAAAGAAAGTGAAATTTTCAGATTTCACGTTTCCCAAAATTGAAAGATACAGTTTAATAGAGATGTAAAACACATCTGATATATCACATTTTCCAGATGCTTAACATACAAAAACACATATAGTGGAGCAAATACATACAGTGTAAACTATCAGATTTTATAACATTATTTTTGTTATTTTTGACTGATTGATTTTTATTTACAACGTTAAAGCTAAGAAAACGATTGCCAGTGTTATTTAGATAATCAATATTCAACTCCAGAATGTTCTGTGAATACGGAATTATTTCTCTTTTATATTTGCGAACATCGAGGAAACAGTAAGTTTTAGTTTTAGGGATACTAAGTTTAGTTTTACAAGGTTATATGCACGTTAATACTTTAAACATCTTTTGCCTTGTTTAACCCTTTGAAGGCGGATTTAAAATGGATTCCTTTAGAGATTTTTGTTTTTAATTTCCGTACGTACGTACGTATGTATGTATCTCGCATAAATCAAGAGCGAGTAGCCGTAGAATTTTGAAATTTTGTATTATGAGACTACTATAACATGTAGTTGTGGAATTCACTTTTTCGCTGCAATCGGCTACAGCAATCGTATGTAAATTACATATACACATATTCTTGCTATTTATTTGGTTTGATAAGCTTAGTCGTTTATACTTATACACAGTCCAGTCACATTAATGTGACCATCTGTCAAAAGCCAGAATAACCACCTTTCGCAGAGCGGACTGCTGCGAGACGTGCAGGAAGAGAGTCACATCGGTCCCTGAAGGTATTCTCTGGGATGTTGAGCCATGCCGACTCTAATGCCGTGGCCAACTGCGCTAGATTACGCGGTTGAGGATCCATGGCGCGAACAACTCGATCGAGATGGTCCCACATATGCTTGATTGGGTTTAAGTCAGGTGAGTTTGCTGGCCAGGGGAGGACGGTAAACTCATCCTGGTGCTCTTCGAACCACGCACGTACACTGGCAGCTGTATGGCACCTCGCATTGTCCTGCTGGAAGATGCCATCATCCTGAGGAAAAACAATGCGCATGTAGGGGTGAACATGGTCCGCAAGGACAGATGCGTACTTGTATTGATCCATTGTGCCTTCCACAATGATCAGTGAACCTAGAGAATGCCAGGAAAACATTCCCCAGACCATAATGCTCCCGCCTCCAGCTTGGACCGTTCCGGCAATGGTTGCAGGGTGGTTCCTTTCAGAGGTTTCACGCCTTATACGCCAACGTCCATCTGTCCGATGGAGCATAAAACGCGATTCATCCGAAAACGCAACCTGTCGCCACTCAGTGGACGTCCAGCTGCTGTACTGGCGTGCAAATTCTAGCCTTCGCCGTCGATGAACAGCAGTCAGCATAGGTGCACGAACCAGGCGTCTGCTTCGGAGGCCCAGACGCAGCAATGTTCGCTGAATAGTACTTTGGGAGACACTTTTGGTAGCCCCTTGGTTCATTTTGGTGGTCAGTTGCTCAACGGTAGCCCGTCTATCTGCCCGAACGCATCTCCGCAACCGTCGTTCGCCTCTGTCATCTATGGCCCGTGGTGCACCACATTTGCCACGTCGCTGATTTTGGACAGTCCCATTTTGCCATGCACGGTACACTTTTACCACGGCGGCACGCGAACAGTTCACAAACTCAGCCGTTTCGGAAATGCTTCCACCCTTGGCCCGAAAGCCAATGATCATGCCCTTTTGGAAGTCGGATAAATCGCTTCGTTTCTGCATTACGCCAACGATTGAAATGTTTTCCGGAGCCCTCACACACCCTTTATATACGCTCAACTGCACTGTGCTGCCATCTGCCTTCTGTGATTGGTTATTTAACTCTGACATGGAAAGTACGTGGTGGTCACATTAATGTGACTGGACTGTGTATAATGATTTATTGTGCATTTTCTGCTTTAAAAGTGATTGAGTTATGTAGTTTCTATGTTCCGGTTAACGGTTTTATGCCTTTACTTAATCCGCATGCTATTGTGATAGAATTTTCAGCAGTTTAAAAGCCTAAGTTGCAATAAGCCTAACGAACCGCCATTTGTTTACATTTCAAATTGAGCAGAATAGTGAATTAAGTCAGTTTCTGTACCTTCAATGTTTTTTGCCGAGTAGGACTTAAAGTAAACGTTCATTGTTGTGGACCGAATCTTGCCCCTTGGCCGAATTGTTTGTTTTTGCGTAGAAACTCTAATTTTAATTATAAGAATTGCCTTTTAACTGTTTAAATATATTTGGTGATTTATGTTTTCCTGTATTTTACAAATTTCAGTGAAGCTATTCTGTGCTTTTTTGTATTTTTTGATTTCTCGCGGAGTGAGAACTGAATTAAATGGGTGAGAAATCTATCTCTAATGGAATTCAAGACAATAAATTTAAGCGAAATGCGGCAAAAAAATGCCTATGTTTTAATAGGCCATATGCAGGGAAATCATGTAGTGCCCACATCAGTAAAGGAAATATTGTAATCGCGAAAATTTTCGTGTATCATATTTCAACGAAAATATCCATTTTGACCGCCACCGAATACAATTTAACGGTGTTTTTGTGTAACATCTCTACGTAAAGACAAAATGAAAAACTCGTTTTCCATAACTCAAAAACGAATAGCCTCAGAACGCTAAAATTTTGTTTGTAGGCATGTTATACATGCAGTTGAACATCTAATTTTTGGTTGCGATCGGCTGCAAAAAAGGACATATATATATATACTCTTTTACTTGGCTCTGTGAGCTTAGTTTTTTTTATTCTTATATGTTCTTAAATTGTGCCTCTTTTGTTTTAAAAATTATTTATATATGTTGTTCGTATCTTCCGGTTAAGGTTTTTATGCCTTTAAATAATCTGCATGCAATAGTTGTAGAATTATCAACAATTTAAAAGTTGCTTAAGTGCGGCTAAGCCTAGTTATTTTTACCATAGCTGCCATATTTGTTTACATTTGAAAATTATCGGAATAGTGAATTATGTCACTTTCCGTACCTTTAGTATCTTTTTTCCGAATGAGACCAAAAGTAAACTTTGTGCACCGAAAAATCTGTCTTCGTGGCCGATGGCCGAATTGCTTGTTTTTGTATAGAAATTGTAATTTTAATTGTAAAATTTGTTTTTTAAATTGTTCTGACTGTTAATTTAGAAATCAAACAACAAAAATCAGCGTTATATTTGGAAATTTTCACAGCACTAATTTCGATGCAAGTGGAGCAGAGCTGCCATTTGCACTTGGCAGCTGAGGATGATGGTTATGTAAAAACATCGAAACTAGTCCTGAGCAAATTTGCAAATATAAGAATGATTTTTGTTATTTGACTTCTAAATTAATATTTGCTCGGCGTGTTATTTTACCTTACTTGTTTTAACTGTAATTGATGTTGTTATATTTTTTCTATACTTTTCAATTCTTAATAAAGCTGTTTTTAGGTTTTATGTATTTTTGCCTTGCCGCGAAGTGAGAAATGAATTAATTGAATGAGGAATGAATCTCTAATGAATTTAGAGGAAATAAGTTCAAATGAAATGCAGCAAAAGTACGTATATTTTAACATTCCGTACAAGGAAGTCATGTGGTGTACACATAAGATTTTTTTTTATTTTAACTCACGAGAGTTGTCTGCCGAAGCTTCATATCAATTTTTACAAAGAGTATCCCACGAAAACGAAATACTGGTGATAAATACATTTTACCGTAAATTGTTATGAAAATCATCAATTAAATAAATGATATACCTCAAATTCACGCATAATAAACCAGAGGTATTTAAAATTAAATGTGGGAATAATGTGAAATCCAAGGACCCAACGATTAATTATTATGGAGTGCCTAGGGTAAAGAACCCTCTACCTCCACATCATTGTTAATAAAAGGGAACAGAAATAGGAAACACGCATGAAAGACGTTAAGGAAAAATAAAAAGGAAGTCAACATGACTTGAGAAAAATTACAAAGACAAAAAGAAGAACTTACAAAAGTATTTTAAGCTCGGAAACATTAAGCAGCAATTAGCGAGACTCGATCTGGGGACCTTTTGGTCTCGAGTCTAACGCACTAACCACTGAGCTAAGGAGAATACAGAAGCTTTTGGTATTTTAATACTTTTAATAATTTTTTTTTGGGGGGGGGTATTTTATAATTTTATAACATGAATTCAACACCAAAGATAAAGCAGATGGGAAGGATTTTACGATTAATAGGCTCTTTGGTCACATGGATTATAATATAGTTATATGCTAGTAGTGTAATGACTACTTACGGGTGAATAGCAATTTGGCTAATTAAATCTGCGGTAAAGGATGTTATATTTAAAAGAAACAGATTGATAATCATGTGTGAGGCATATCTGGAGCAGTTGAGTGAGCAATTATGGCAATAATGTGAAAGTATGAGAAAAAAGGAAACTGCTTATAAAGATCTCAACTGCATTTTAACCGAAAAATAAACTGAAGATCGTGTGCAATGTTGAAAGCAAATCCTGCCGAATTAATTTCATTATACCGTTGTGATATTGTAATTGTCATGCTGAATAATGTTCACTTTTTAATAAGCTATAACCGGTTTTTATGCAACAGATTTCACATTTGTCATGAATAATTAAAAGTGCAAATCTGATTAAGTCACATATTTTACGTTTTTCCTTACATATAGATATAAATCAGTGCAGCTAAAGCAACGTGTATGATGATTTGTACGTCTTTTGTTGCAAATCTAATTCAAAAATGTCAGTGTCATTTAACCGTGGACTGATAAATCGGATTTCAAATTAACCAGACTATGTTTGGAAAAATATAAATTTGTTCATTGGGACATGATGTGAAGTTATTATTAGAAACCATCAACATGCAGATGATAACATACTATTTAGGAAAAGTTTTTACCTACAACAATACATAATTTATCTATATGCAGATGGAAAAATATAAGCAATGAAAATAAGGAATTTACCTTATTTCCTCGCTTATTTTATCTTTTTACTTCTTTGTACGAAATAAAAGAACTGCTGAAAGAATCCGAATCCGAAATAAAAGAATCGCGAAAATTTTGGGTATCATGTTTCAACTGAACTATCCTTTTGACAGTTCCCGATTCTATTTGGACTAGTTTTTTTGCATGGCACCTACATGTAAGCACTGAATAAAGTACTTTTTTTTTTCAAAGCGGATTATAAAATGGAATCAAAAAGGATTTTTTCTTGACATATAGGTGTATATATTTCACATAGGTCGAAAACGATTAACCGTAAAACGCTGAAATTCTTAAACTGTGGCTGCTACATCATTTAGTTCTGCACTTTCCTTTTTTATTGCAATCAGCAGTACTAAACGTGTCCATATATACATACCCTTTAACAACAACAATGGCACGCCGTTTTTAATGATTTTCGCTTTACTAATCAAATGGTCTTAAAAACTCAGGTTCCTTCCTATATTTCACCTATATTCAATTTTAGTCGATTAAATGTGGCAAAACGTTTATCATAATTGAATATAAATCAATAATGCAAACAAGCAAACACACAAACCTACATACTTTATATATACAGATTTTGTAAAACATAATTTTTTTTATTAATATACTTCACGATTTGAAACGCGAGCAGTAGCAACACTTTTCGAAATAAACATTTTTATATCCAAAGCTCCAGACTGTTGCCACACGGAAAAATGAGTGCGAAAGTTAGCACTTTCAGAGTTTTTAATTAATATTTCGGCTGATGAAAGTGGTATTAAGATGGGAATAGCCGAAATGGCTTCCCACGAATTTTTGAAATCGATAATAATGTATTTAGTATTTGACAATGCTATTTTTATTTCATCGTAAAACTTAGAAAAATTTTATAAACAAACTCTAGTATATGAAAATAAGCAGTGGCAACAACTTTCAAATTAAAGCAGATTTTCACTTCCAGCTCGCCAGATAGTTGCCACTAGAAAAAACGAGGTCTAAAATTATCATTTCTCCTAGTTTTCAATTAATACCTCTGATTTTAGCTAATTTGTTTGGAAACAAGTGGGCGTCGACCTTCCTTAGGACTCAGGAAAGAGTTGTAGAAAGTTTGGTGAGGATAGCTAAAGTAGTGACTGAGTTCTTAGAGGACAAGCCAACAGACTTTCTTCTTTATATATAATGATAACGGCTAATTTGTCTATATAATTGCTAGGAGTCAGGATTTCAAATAACTCGTTTGAGATTTTACTTAAGATATTTCGAAGCGATATTCCATTCAACATTTTCCCGATCTGATTGAAGAATTTGAGAATATCAATAAATACACTAAGACCACTATCGTCAGTATTTTTATGTTAGTAACAGTTGCAGTTTTAGTACTGGAGCTCGAACTAGATTTGACAACTGAATTATTATTTTTAGTTACACTCGCACAGGATACAGTTTCTACAGTATAAGCATTTGTCTTTACATGATTATCACCACTATGAGTTTTATAATTTACATTATTATTAGATTTAACGTTATCTATAGACTTTTTACAAGCATTAAGTACATGGAATTCCAGACACCCGAGATAATGCGATTTATGAAAATTTTCTCACTCCCGCTCAGGTCGCCGTCTACCTGTCTGTTGTTTCCCTTACGCCTGCTAACCCATTTTTTGCTGCATATGTATGGAATTCTCGATGCAGTGTTGGAATACATCTTTGTATTTTCTTCATTCATTTCTCAATTTATCATATCAGTGTACAATTTTTTTAGTCAGATGACTTGGAAAACGTTTTTTGTCTTTTTCATTATGTACGTATATGTGTGTACGTATATACGCACATACACATGTACGTACATATATACATGCATACATGAACATATCCATCCATCCATACATGCATATATATACATAAATTTCTGAATCCGTTCTCTATAGGAGAAAAGTATCTCCCGCTCCTCACACTTACACTACACAAAATTAAATTCAACAGTAAAATCACAAAATGTTTAATAACAGCTTATCTTCAGGATTTCTAATAGACAGCTGGAGATAAATATGCTTTATTCCGTACATTTTTGGCATTGCTGTCTTTCAAATGGTTGAAATGTTTAATTAAAAATTCATTGAAATTTTACAAAATACGAAATATATAATAAAACAAGTACAAAATGCAAAATTCGGACTTAAATAGTTCTTAAAATTAATACATGACGGTAAATTTGGTGGCAAGAATCTGAGAATTGATACAGCGTGTTATAGTGATTCAACGCAAAATTTCGTTTCGAGTATAACACCCCGCTTGGCTAACGTCCGTTTTGGGCTGACAAATATATAAAAACACTGCAAGTTAAATAATGATAGTATTTTCAGTCTACTGATACTGCAACGCAAGGATTGAAATAAAAGGACAAAAACATTTATATTATTACACTGTAGCAATTATGCTATATATAATCAAAGTAAACCCAATCCTTTTATATAATTCGTCGCGCCTAATGCTACATTTTTCAATTTGTCCTTTCCGTGTTATTATTCTGTTTCTGGTATCAATTTCTGCTTATATTGCTTGGATATTTTTCACTCTCTATTTGTTGACTTTCCTCTCTAAGGGATCTTTTCATTTCGTGCTTCAGTTTCTTATTTTTGAACACTGATCTATAACTTTTCTTCGTATTTCATGGTTTCCGGTTTCTTTCCCCAACATTAAATTCCCAGGCTTTTCTGGAACCTTGCATGACTTCAGCATAGTCATGAGTAATAGCGTGTTTAAGATAAAAAAAATTAAATTTTCTATTTCAACTACTGTTTGGTACGCAATTTATCTTTGGATGTAGTTTTAATTTCCAAAACGTGCACATTTTAGGAAACGTATTTTAATTTAATTCCGTATTGAGTCACTTCATTCGTGATCAAATTCAAATCTCAAATACCATTTTTTTGGTTATTTGATTGATAAATTGAAAGCACGCGAGGTTGCCTGTCTAAGGGGAGGGATGCCATCCTTCATGGAGTATTTTCTACGAGAAGCTTATTCAGGTTTACCCCACCAGCGGCCGAGCGGTAAAGACGCTGAGCATTGGTAGTTCGGTCCGAGGTTCGAATCCCACAAACCGGCTGGCTGCATGGGCGTTTTCGTGGTTTTCCCCATGTGTAACGTGTATACAAGCCAGTTTCCCTTAGAAAGTCCTCCGCGAAGGCATCCCTTCCCTTAGGCAGATAGCCCTCGTGTGCTTTTCCATAACTAAATAACCTAACCTAACCTTATTCAGGTTTACATTGTATAGAGAAACCTCACTAGTGACCGGGCGGTTAAGCCCGTTGATTACTGGTTATTCGATCCGGATTTAAGAGCAGGCGAATAGGTTGACTGCATGGTTAGTTGGTTTCTATGTTTTTTCTCATATGTAACGTGAATATACGCTAGATTCATTCAGAAAGTTGTCCACGAAGGCATTTCTCTCCTTAGGCAGATAGCTTTCTTGTGCTTTGCCATAATCAAAATAACCTTGTAGAATTATTACGTTATTTATAAAGCACGAGACTTGAAAAATTATCAATGCCCTCGCCGGGTCTCGAACCTAGATCTCTCCAATGCGCGTCGAATGTGCTACCGTTACACCACGAAGGTATGCAGAAAGGAGGGAGAAAATACCTTACAACATAAGTAAATATACAATATGGAATTTAATAATGACTAACAATTTGTTATTTACATTCTATTGAAATTCCGATCATCTATGTCCATTGAAGTCTTGAGGGAAAATGTTACGGAGGGCTTTCTGAAGTAAAACTGTATTTTCATTACACATTACATGGCTGCTAATATTCGTATATGCCAACAGCTCACGGAATTGCCTTCATTACAATATTAATAAACATTTATTAGAATGTAATGATTACATGTAATCTTTCTTAACCCTCCGAGCGTTACGGGTTTAGCCTTGAAATTTCAAAGTTCCTCAAAATGTCATGAACAAGTGTTATTTTCTTGATTTTAATTCAAAAATGACTCTTTCATTTTGTTACTTGATTTCTTTTCTTCCAATATAAATCCAAACCGAAATCAGATATATTAAAAAATAGCAGAAATTTTCATGTGTAATGAATATAGAAGGCAGCCTTCTATACGGAAAAATCCGGCCGTAACGCTGAGAGGGTTAAAATTAATAATTGATATCTGTATGCTCAAAGTCTAAACCTTAATCTTGCATTATTAAATTCACAATTCTGTAGCGGCAACGTCAATTAAATTCTTGTTTAGTGAGTTACCATCTTCACATAACGAAAATTCAAGCAATGAATAAACACTCAAGTAAATGAGCATCATAACCCTTACTGACGATTAATAGCTATTACTTGCATCACGTTAAAAAGACATAAAACTTCCTATTACCTGTGTATGCATTGTTGTCCGTTTAAAAGTCTCGCCGGTGAATTTCATAGAGCGGTTTCTAAAAAAGAAATTTAGTAATTCATTATATGCATAAGCTTATTCTTAAACAGCATTTCCCTTTAGCTTTAATTCATATAACACATTACCTGTTGATAATATCTGTATATGCATGTAACTCACAGAAATTGCCTTCGGGATAATATAACAATAAAACAATTGAAAACCCATTTCGTTCTAAAAAGTTTCCGTTTGGACGCTATTACATTTTCACATACGCATACTGAAGCTGTTAAAAATTGTCCAGCTAACCATTCTTTGGTATTGATTTAAAATAATATGTTGCAATGCTAATGATATGCTCGAAACGACATTTCTCGCTATTTCCTTTTCATTTGATGAAAAAGAATAATGATATTTGTGACAGAAAAGTCTAATCTAATTCTTCATTATTAATCCTCAGTGATGCTCATTTCGATTTCATATCGAGCTCAGCACATATTGCTTAAAGAAATTGCTGTTTTGTCTGTAGAATTGGAAACGGTAATAAGTTGACTTCTTTTGCAAAACCTGAATGCTAATACAGGGTCTTGCAAAATGATTTCATAGATTTAATACACAAATATGACGCACAAAGTAGATCCTATCTCAGGTTTTATTTTGCCATCGTGAAGAATATCTATAACTCATTTTCTGCTATCTAACATCCTACTTTTCTAATGTAACTGGAAGCACGACCGACTAGCAATTGGGGACTCCAGAATTCCAATACTCATACAAGCATTATACATTTTGCACGTACCCGACTAAGCCGTCTCAGGCTCAACTACAGATAACAGCTCAACAGCTGTTTAATGTTAGCTATTAATGTTAATATTGTTAAGTATTCTTCTTTCTATTTTTGAGTGTCTAGTAAAGAAATAATATTGTGATTGTTACTAGAAGTTTATGCATGAGTAATTTTCATAATTCATTCATTCATTCGATGGATGGATGGACGGCATACATGACAATCCGGAGGCGTAAGTGTTTAGAAAAACACTTACCACTTAAGGCCACTTTAGAAAAACACTTACCACTTAAGGCCGGAGGTGTTTAGAAAAACAACTTCGTAAGGTTTCGCTTATTTTCCATAACAACTTTATTTTAAGCCTGATACCTTTCCTGAACTCCTCAACTTCCCCTTGCATTTTTTAGCCAGGATATAAATTTAAAGTTAAGTGAAGTGGGTATTTAAACGGGTGAATCTCTGAGTTTATTCAGAGCGTGTTTTCGCTAGCCAGCGCACGTTTCGTTGCTATCTCGCTGTTACGCTCGTAAGCCCATTTGCCATTTCGGATTATCGCAACGCCTGTTAGGATTTTGTTGAGTCAACCTCTTAGGCGTAACCAAACGTGCTAATCCAACGCTATTCTATTAGATTTAAATTGATTTATTATTATACGTTTAAGTTCCACCGCAACTGGTCGGTGTTATTGTAAAGCACGAAGTCTGTGTCTTTCTGTTTCGATTTTTTGAATTAATAAATGGTTACTTTTCACCCTTCTTCTGTGCTGGTAAATTCATTCACGCCTGTGCGAGAATTCGTCAAGTTCATTGTAGGACCTAGTTTAGTTTACAGTTTATATGTAGTAGTTTATGTGGAATAGAAGAGACAGATCTTACACCTTCAGTGACGATTGTTGTCAGATTTTGTTTTTATTTGTTGGTTTTTGCCATACTAAAGATAATAAAACGTGTTTTGCCACATTATTTGTGTTTTGTGTCCTCATTACCTCACCAAAAATTCGTTTCCCATTATGCATTGGTGTGTGAGTTTCCATCGCCTAGGTGTACTCTCTCTCTCTCTCCTGAAAGTTTGTAACCGATTTGCTGAAACACTTTGTATCTTTTTTCTCCCTCTATATATAGAGTTTTTAAATCTATAAACTAGTAAAATAATGTATTATTTCAATTTGATAGATGAATTAGTACATTTATGAAATATTAATTTTCGACACTTTCTGGCAGTTTGTCAAGTCTGATGGATGATACTTAGAAGATTATATACTTGCTGGAATGGCAAATTTTGGCAATCAATATCGATGACAAATGCCTCGGTCGTAATCTAAAGATAGCAAAAAACACATTTTACCAATAGCCGTCATTTTAATGTGTCCATGCAAATATTTAAATGATGGTTGACAAAAAAGTCTAGCCATGGCCTCAGACATTTCGTATTGTATAAAATGCTATACTTACATTACATTATTTCATTTTTGTATCCATATTAACGTTTGTATATATAAATATATAAATGATATTTCATATAAATACTACGTAACCATAATGTGAAAAGCTATTTGGCGATTCCTTAATCAAACTTCTGGAAAAAGGTAAAGTATAAAATTGTAGCATAGCTGAAAATTATATTTTAAATAAAAAGAATCTGGCGAGAGGGCTGTAAAATCTACGCCTAGAAATTACAGAAAGGTACTTTGAAATAAACCAGGAGGATCCGGAGTTTTGAAGAAAGAAAGTAGTCTTTTCCCTATCATTTTGTTTTCCTGTTCCTGTTCCCAATTCTTGAATTTATTCCTTTCCTTAGATGTATCTGAAACATTCCTTGTTCCATCAATCACAGGAAATCTTTGAAGGAAATTCTAACTAGAACATTCTATGTCTTCAGCTATCTTTGGATATTTCGAGAGCATATTACCTGAAAATATTTATATTAAGTTTTAAACAAAGATGAAATGAAATTGGAAGAACTGGAAACCTTATAAATAGAGTTCTACAATATTATTAAGTACTGTCTTATTACAATTTGCAAATAGCTTATAGAAGTTCGAAAAAGAAATAAATAAATCACTTTCTTTGCTCACAAAATTATCTGCTATACAGAATAATTATATGCGTTAACTGAACAATTATGTGTATAAGAACGCAATATAAGGCATTATAAACAAATTTTATTAACAGAGGTAGTGTTTAGAAATGTTTTTACCTATTAGAATAATGTTTATAAAATAATAAAATGGATATTATGTAAACCTAATAAAACTTGCATTATTCATAAATTCCACTGTTCATACATTCCAGAAAGTACGATCAAAATTCATTTCGGAAATAATTCAGAAGTAATTTTATTTAAATATGGAGACTTAAATAAAACGAAAGACTATGCGTAAGCTTATACAATCCCACACCTATATGCGTACACACATACACACAACACATATACATACGAATATATATTATTTTTAGCTTATATTATTTTAAGTCCTTTCATTTACCAGTTAATTTTGCTGGCCTTATTACATATATACATGTATTTACATGTATATCTTAATTTTGCTGGCCGTTTCTTAACTTTCATAAACATGTTCTTCTTTGACACTGGAGCTAACAAGTTTCTAGTTTCAAAGAAGAACACGTTTATAAATCTTCGTTAGTCCTTCTTTGACACTGGAATGTTGATAATCATTTTAATTCTGTTCATCCCCTTGGTAAAAAAATAATTAAGACAATAAAAAAAGGGTCCAGGTTTTTAGTTTCCTAGCTTTGTCAACTGAAGTTTTGTATTTTAAACTTTATTATTTATTTTTTTTAAAACAAAATTATTGTAAATATTTATATTTTTCCCCCGTTCAATATCACTTATCATTGTTCATTCATTTTTTTCGTGTTTATCGAAAATTATGATAATTAAAATTAAGATTTTAAAATTATTATCATCTTAATTATTATTGCATTTGGACATCATTATTTTACATAAAAGAGCAAATTTAGTCCTTAAATTAATTTTATCATTCTATATACAAGAGTATTATTATACTTGACGTATAATCACGTATATATGTAATATGCAAGAAGTTACACTATAATTTTGTAAATTTTATGGTGTCTTTGTTTACTGAAGAATGTTCTGAAAGAAATGACATTAGCAACAGGGAATTTAACATTATTTCGACAAAGAGTTTTCCATTATGTAATAATTGATTCTTTGTGAGATTCTGTGTCTCCAGAGATGTAACGCATTACCCATCAGGAAATGCATATTTATAACATAAATTTGCGAAGAAATCATGTCTTCGTATATTTCTTGATAACTGTGGTACCGAAATTTGGAATTTAGATCAACTGCTGTATGTGTAAAGCGTACAATGTTAATCAAAATTTTAGAAGTCTACCAAAATACACAAAGCGGTGTAGAGCCTTTAAAAGTAAATCAAAGACATCGCCAAGCAAATAAGGTATAACAGATGGCCAGTTTGAAGAAACAGGTTCAACGCCTGGTGATACACGGATCTAATGAAAAACAGCAAATGTGTTTGAAATTGCAAATGGCGACGTTTCGGATTTGCTCAGAAGCACTGTGACAATAACGTCATCAAAAGAGGCTTCCCATTGGCTTTGGTGAAAGTCTTAAGTTATTCCTGCATGACTAATTTTTGAGATTTTTTGTTAAATATAATTATATGTAGATTAAAAAGAAAACAAAGAAGAGCTTAGAACAGCGAAATCAAACATACACTCACGTTTGTGAAAATTGCAACACCATGAAGGACTTACGCGAGTGAGCTGAAATTTTCAGGAAATGCAAAGTAGCGCATGATATGCAAAGGATTAGAATTGCAAATCCGTAGCGCATGCGTATGCTGAGCAGCGCCCTCTGAACGGCTGATGGATCCGAATAAACAGACGGCTGTAGCGAGGCGTGTATGGTTATCGGTGGTTATCTGCTAGTGGTAAACGTTAACTCAATCTGTACTTATGCCTCGTCGACGAAAGAGAGCGAGATTTGAACAACTTACAGAGTTTGAACGAGGGAGAATCATCGGCCTTCGTGAAGCTGGATTGTCGTATCGTGCAGTAGCCTCTCGTGTGCAGCGTAACAGCAGCACAGTGATGCGCGTTTGGAAGCAGTGGACGGACGAGTGTCGGACAACTCGGAAATCCGGGAGTGGACCCCGAAATGTGACGTCAGCTCGCGATGATAGACACCTGGTCCGCATGGCGCGGACGGACCGTACAGCTTCCTCTAGACAATTGGCAGCACTGTGGTCAATAGCTACAGGTGTTTCATTGTGTGCTTCATCAATTCGTAGACGTCTGCTGCAGTGTGGACTGCGCGCACGGACTCCTTTATACAGGATCCCCCTAACGCACGACCATCGCCGCCTGCGGCTACAATGGGCCAATCAGCATAGAGACTGGCGTGCTGATTGGCAGCATGTCGTGTTTTCTGACGAATCCCGCTTTAATTTGTGGTACCATGATGGCCGCATTCGTGTCAGACGCTATGCCGGTGAACGCCACCTTCCGGAGTGCATTATCGAACGCCACAGTGGACGAACACCCGGAGTTATGGTCTGGGGCGCCATAGCATATCATAGACGATCTCAATTGCTACGAATTGTGGGCAATCTGAACAGCAACCGGTATATCCGTGAAGTTCTACAGCCCGAAGCTGTTCCCTTCCTTCAAAGCTTGCCAGGCGCTGTATTTCAACAGGACAATGCCCGCCCTCATACTGCTCGGATTGTTAAATCCTTCTTTGCAGCGCAGCAGGTACAGCTTCTTCCTTGGCCTGCGTGTTCCCCGGATATGTCGCCAATTGAACATGTGTGGGATGTCATTGGTCGGCGTCATGCTCGTGATCCTCGTCCTGTTGCGTCTGCAGACGAACTTTGGGTACGCGTACAAACGATATGGAATGCTCTTCCTCAGTCAGACATTCAAACTTTGTTTGACTCCATGCCACGTCGTGTAGCGGCACTTATTGCGGCGCGTGGTGGCCACACAAAATACTGATTCTGATCTCTTGTTCTTGTTTGTTTGCTTTGAACATTTAATCATTTATTTGTACCACTACCACTCAACTGTGTATTAAATTGCATTCAATTATGACGATTCCTTCTTGGTGTTGCAATTTTCACAAACGTGAGTGTAATAAGATCTGTTTTAATGACTTTACGCGAGCAGGTTACGGAGAACTTCTAAGTGATAGATTTTGCATAGACTCCTAAACTGGCAAAAATTTTCGGAAACTCTTCTTTTAACTTCTTTTATTCTCCTGAGTAAATCCTGAAAGTCTTGATAGATTTTTTCCCTTTGAAACTTTTTTTTCATTACCTTGTGAAGCACGGTTTACTTACACTTACTCGCACATACACTGAAGCATGGTATTACAATGCAAGATTTCGATACTATTCGCATTGAATTCCCTCAAGTGCTATAACTTTCCATTTGATTTCTTTCCTGAATAAACAGCAGATTCCAAAGTTCCGAAAGGAGTTCATGATATTCTCTCTTCTCGTATACAACTGGGGTATTCCGAATTAAGCTGGAGAGATGATCAGAATTTTCGAAACCAGGAAATATTAAATATCAATTTTGTCTTCAGTGCCATGCCAACTACGTGTTTGCAGTTGCCAAATGAATATGTTAACCACATGTACCACGTGAGACTCATGACGGGAATGTTATAACTCCTTTCTTCCTTCCCCATTTATATGGCAATAGGAAACAGTAGAGCCTCATTTAATCCATTCCAGGTGGTGAATGAATCATTGCCCAAAAAATTAAGTTCCATCGCCGCTGTTGACACAGTTAAGACTTTCAAAGCCGCCCAACCAGGCTATTGGTTAGACACTTTGGCTGCCGAACCGAAGGGCCCGGATTCGAATCCTAGAGACGGCCTGTATATTTGTAAATATGTAGTGTCTGTGTGGCAGGGGGTTATTCTAAATAGGCAAGGAACTCAAAGCCCTTCCCATAAGTTGTGGTAGGGGAAGAAGAATGGGAGGCCCGCGGACCCGTCCCCCCTTCGGGGTGCTGTATATCAAAATCTGAGAGGGAACTGAGCTAATGTCAAGCTATCACATATGTGGTGCTCAAGGCAGGCACGATTCTTTGCCACGATGAATGTTGCAGGCTTGTGCTAATTAGCAACAACAAGAAACTTTCAGAGTTAGGAACATAAAAATTGAATTATTCCCTCTTCAGGATTCAAACCACTTAAGTTCTCAGTTGCCTATTGGATGTGGTACCCACTTACCATGTTGCGATGCGATAACGACTGGCGTTAGGTGCTTCAGGCATGTTGTTTTTGGAATACTTTGCTTAATTGGCATTAGGAATACGATGGCGCAGTTACAAGCCTATAAATACTGAAGGCTAATAACTTTTATTGTAAAATAAGGTTTATATAGGGTTAGCAAGAACGTAATTTCGATATTTTAGTATGAACTAAAAACTCAGTTTTTTCTATATAAAAAGGAATCTGTCAATTATCTTCCATTCTGTTTGATGACGTTTTGCCATCTTTCTGGTGATTTCTTGATTCCGCGCTCATAGAACTTCTGCATTTTATCAATAAAAATCTCAACCAAAGGTTTAGGTCGTCGTTATTACTGACATTTTTACCGTTCAAGATGTTTTGTAAACTACGAAATAAATATTAATCTAATGGTGCAAGGTCGGGGCTATATGAAGGATGAGATATCACTTCCCAAACATGCTCCAGTAATTTCGTACGCGTTGCGAAAATGTGTGAGGCCTCGCTTTGCCGAGGGGAAACACGATTCCTTTGCGATTTGCCAATTTACGCCTTTCCTCTTTGCTTCGTCCAGTTTCATAAGTTGTTTACAGTAAACAGGTGAGTTGATCGCTTGGTTGCTCTATAGCAGTCAAAATACACGACACCTATGCAATCTTGCCTTATTGACGGCATGATATTTTTCTGATGCAATTTATCTTTCGGTATGATTTGTGCTGATTCATCAAGCTTGGAGCAGGATCTTTTAATATTAATGTGGGAACGGTTAGGACTTCAGCTACCAGGAGGGCATCACCTGACAGGGAAAACTGAGCACCTGACCATTGCCTGAGCTCCTGCAGACAGAGCGAGGCAGATACGAGGAGGCGTCAGACCACGCGAAGGTGGTGACCACGGACTTTGATCTGATCACGAGCGCTAGTAGGCGCTGAGTGACTGTTTGAACACCCAAAGTGATGTAAAATTGTAAAATTTGTCTTGTGTTCAATTAGCTCGAGAAGGTGCTAAGCCAATGTTATATCCCAATTTAATCGGAAGTTTTTTTACGTTATTAAATGTTCTGTGATGTGGAAAAAAGATTTTCCATTATTTGCTGAGTGACATCGTTTTCAACTTCATCCACGTTAATCTAACAGTAGATGATAAATTTTTCATCACCAATGATAATTCGTTGAAGAGAAAAGTCGATTGTATTATGTTTGAAAAGCGTATCGCAAATATTGATTCGTTAAGTGAATTTCTTTCAATGCATGCGGAAACCACATATCGAGCTTCTTAACGAGTCCAAGCCATCTTGTGTGACTTTAAATTATTGTGCGTGGTAAATTTAACATTTTTACAATCTCTCATTTAGTTATATGACGATTCGATTGAATTATGGCTTTAATTGTGTCATCATCAACTACAGAACGTCGGCTCGTCGTTCGCTCGTCATCTTCAAGTGTAAAATCCTCAGGACGAAACTTTTTAAACCAATTCTGACACATGCGCGTTCTGTGAAGATATGTGAAGACCTGTGTGACGTTTATGTAAATTGCTGAAACTAACACCATAAACTTCACAGGTCGTCTCTTTGTGACCACCAACAGATTTCTTATCTTTATGAACATTGAAAAGAAAAACATTTTAAAAAACGCTGACTTTGCACCCCATCTTGACATAAACCAGCATTTGTAAACAAAATACACAGAATTTGCTTATATAGCAATCTAAGATTATCAGTTGTCAAATCCAAAAGGAAAAATATAAAATTGACTCAAGAATAAAAAAACGAACATAACGCTGTCTATTTGAACTAAACTATTAACGAAGTTACTTTTTTGACGACCCAATGTAATATACAAATAAATTACTTATATGTGTATGTTGACACCAGATGTGGCGATCGCTTATCTCTGGATTAACACTTCATACTGAAACGAAAGGAATCAGCACCGCAGTTTTAACACACCCTCGAGAACAGCCATGGAAAAATACAGTATTACTTGGAATGCAGAATTGCTCACAAATCTAAGGAATTTTAGACACTTCAGAATAGCCATCTTATTTTCAAAGCCCTTCGGCATTTGTTTTACTGAAAGTTGATACGTCTTGACCCAGTTTGAAAGCATATAGTACGAAGCATGCTTTGAATTAGAGGCCGATCAAAATGATGAGTATAGCATTATGTATTAAAAACGGTATACACTTCTTCATACAGCGTTTAGGAAAACTATGTTCAGAGGACATAAACTGCTGGAAAAGCCAGTAGAAGTAGAGAAAGAAGTATAGAAGTATTTGGAGCGGAAAGCACTGCACTGACAAAAAAAAGGAAATTTTCTATGTGGAACACAGTAATGAATTCTGAAATGTCACGCTGTTTCTGAGAGAAGTCACATGCATTGTATATGAACGAAATCGAAAGATTTTATAAGCGAAATCATCATCCTCTATGTTCAGAATGTGTTAGTATTATTTTATTAATGTTATTTCATTTTCGTTTTAGCAGAGAGTTTTCTTTTAGATCTAGGAAATTTTCGTAATGTTACGAAGACAGATCTTACTATATCGAAATTTGAAAGTATGAAAAATAGAATAATCGAAAGAAAAATCCATCAGTTCCGACAAATGAACAAAATTTATGAAAATTATGGTAGAAATCCGAGTTAAAATTTGTTTACCCATGTATCCCATAAGACTGAATCCAGTTATTTGATAAGAGTGAAACGTTACAGTGGTAAGTATCTAATTGCTAGAAGGGAATATTTACAATTAAAATAACTGTTATTTTCAGAATATATTATTCGAGTTGCACATGGACACCCGTTGAGAATACTGAATGGCAATTATCATAGGTCTCGGCTTTTTAATCACTGTTTTATGTGACAAATACACGCATACCTAACCACAGTCAAATTCTTTCCATTATTATCAGAGAAACAAAGTAGCTGCAAATCATATATGCTGAGTTGAATACTTTAGTGGAGGGCTTCTTAAGAAAATTTGCGTAACTTGCAAGATAGTGAAGTCATCTTGAACCGAATGAGGCGAACAGCTTCTGTGGTGTGCTACTTGACCAGTAAATCACATCACAGAGTTATGTACAAAACAGTACATGAAATTGCGTAATGAACGTAGTTGTTTAAGTACTTGCGACGCCCAGACCCTATAGTGGTTAGGGAAGCTTGCTACACTATCGAAGAGCCGGTTTCGAATCCCGGAGAAGGAATGGATGTTTGTAAATGTATAGTGTCTGTGTGGCATGGGTGCACTCTAAATATACGACGAGCCGAAACTCTTCTCGAGAGGTTCATGGTAGGGGAAGAGGAGATAGGAGACCCTCGGACCCGTTCACCCGGTATGCTCTCCATCAAAATTTGGGCAGAACGAAGCAAAGTCATGCTCTGCATATTGCTCAAGGCTCTTGCCAGGGACACGCGAAGTCTTGTACTCATTACTACGATTGGTGGGCTTATTCGGATGTCAATGCCAGACAAGTGAGATACGTCACAACACAAAAACACAAAGAGGACTTACCTGTGGAAGGAGTTCCTAGGTCCACATTCCACAGTTGAGTATGTTATAAAACACGTCATTGCGTTAAAATACTCTTCCGAGTCCGCATAAATTCACGTTAAGTTATGCAATTGTGTTTTATTCACTTAAACATCTGTAAGATTAGTTATACATATGATAGATGAATTCATTCACATAATATCATGAACTAGATATTTATGTAGCTGTAATTACCTCCGAGAAAAAAGAGGTATATTTTATATCATGGTAATGCAATATTTTGTATTACGCTGGAGTCCTCGAATGGAAACATTTTCTTCGCTATCTAAAGGAAGGTAAATATTTGAGGAGTCTATATTAAGGAATCCGAGAGCACAAAAATGCGTTTTTATTTTATGTAGACGCTGAAAATATTTCATAAATATATAAAAGAACTCCGTTGAAGAAAATACTTTCTGTATCAAATAATGTTTTTATTAGCATTGCCTGAAGTTACACAAATCGTTTTAAATGAAGTACAGATTAATAACCGAAAAAATAAACAAAACATTAGATAATTATTATTCATCTTTAACAGCTTCATTACTTTTCTATATTTGTAATGTATTGGGTCGATACATAAGTCCCTGGTATTCTTCACCGGATTGGCTATACTCCGTTGTTAAGTGTTTGTTTTTTCCATTTTTCAGTTGTCAGTTGTTTCTCTTCAGTTTGGGGTTCGGTTGTTGCTAACAGAAGCTACTATGTAGTTAACATCTCAAGGCTCATAAATACGGAATGCCAATTAGACAAAAATGATTATTTCCGACACATTTTACCATTCCAAGTAAATGCTTACAAAAATATCCTACGAAAATAGATGGCAGACAAGTCCATCTCAAGTAAATCATTCAAATTAATTTACTTTCATTTATTACATATAGTGCAGACATTCTTTTCTTTCTTCAGTTTTCAAGCGAAATTTCTATATTAAATATATTGCTGCGTTTTACGGGTTCGTGGATTTGAGAGTATCCGATGAAAACACGATGCAGAACAGTAAAAAGCACAATTTATTTACAAGAATCACTAATTACAGCACAGTTCCAAAATTACCTTTAAAATCGTCGAAAATCTACAATAAATACGCTGAAACAATCAGCAACACAGCTTCAGGCTGTAACTGTAAAGGTAGCTTCACGGCAACGCTAAACTTATAATAAACACCGTGGAACAATCACCAATACATTGTCAAGCTATACTGTGAAGGTAGCTTCACGGCAAAGCACTATCTCGATCGCTTTCCGTTCACAAAACTCTCGCGTAGCTTAGTACTCACAGTAAGCAGCTATTCTCACAATTCTCACAAGGATCACAATTCTCACACTTAATCACACTCTGCCGGCTCTCAGAAACGCAAGGGTTTATATAGCTTTTCGTTAGGTTCCACAGGTTTCGAGAAATATCTCGACAGGAAATTATTCTAGAAGTTTCCCGATTGGATCATGGGATATCACCAATTTGGTCGCCAAATGGGCGATAAAGTCGCCAATCTGGCAACCCTAGTGCTATGCCGGAAAGCTTACATACAGGCGCAACCGCCGAATTTTTCGCAACAATATGTATTCCTGTACATTGTACAGTCATTATGACTCTTTTTGAAGCAGGAAACACGAAAGATGAGCAATACCCTCATAAGGACTCGAATGTGGACCCCTCGAATACGCACCGAGTTTACTACCTTTATACCACGAAGGCATGCAGAAAGGAAGAAGAAAATGCCTTACATACTGCCCCTTTTTAAAGGGCGACTGAGGATTAGGAGATCATTCGCCAAATCCTAGTGGTGAACAATCATCATCCTTTACCTTTTAATTCGGGAGCCACGTTAGAGACAATAGAATTTTTTTTTGAAGCAGGAAATACGAAAGATGAGCAACGCCCCCACCGGGACCCGAACCTGTACATCTCGAATAATCTACCGAGTGTTCTACTGTTACACCACGAAGACATGCAGAAAGGAAGGAGGAAATATTTTAAAAAATAAAACCTCTTCGTATGAAATCAAGCATTTGATAAAAATAAATAAATGCTCACCTTTATTATCGTTATTTTTTTCTGATTTATTTGCTCGCTTTATTATATGTAGAGCTCTACTGTAATTGAAAATTTGTATTTAAGCCCTACCGGCTCTACAAAACTGCTAAGGTGCTAACACTAGTCTTAAGCTACGTGTAGTCTTAAGCAAATCATAAATGCTGATAAAAGTAAAAATACCTTTTTATTTAGTCTTATACTGAGCAAAACACGGATAGCGTGTGCTACAACGAACTTCTGCAATCTTGTGTGTATTTAAATGAATATAACAGGAAGTTAACTTTCAAATATATATATATAACGTAGTTGTAGATTACACATAACATAGACTAATTAGGATGGTTCAGAATTTTAGCCAAGCAAAATGCTAATGCCGTGGTATAACTTTAAGCAAAGCTGGCGAGATCATGACAGAACTGCCAGAAGCTCTTATCTAAGAATTCAAAACCCACAGTTTAAATACATAAAAACCTAATTTGCATTCTGGTGAGGAATGCAGAAAGAAGTTATACTAGAGTATTACATCATAATAATTTATTAATTAAAATAAAATATCTTAAAAATATATTCCCCATCATATTTCACTCTCAATACTGACGTTAATTTATAATAAAACGAAAGACTTGATAAGCAATTAAAAAAAATCTTTCAATTTTTCTCAGGATACGTTTAATTTGTTTTATTAACATTTGAGAACTAAGGAGAGACCTTTTCTACCCTCATCAGCTAGCCTTCTAGGCATGTTTATTTTCTGTTTCTATAACATAAAAGAAGCCCATCGTATTAAATATTAGATTAATAACTACACTTTAAGACGGTCAGTTGCCCCAAATGATATGAATCCACATACATACATGCATTAATTTAAAAAGGAGTTCTTCTTCCATTAAACAAATTCAAAGTGTTAAATATACATCTTAATTAATGACGATCATTAGCATTAAAAAAATAATATTAATTACTATTAATTATTATCATAAACGGCAGGAAAATGCGTCGTTCAATTAATTAATTACTAAAACGCTTCCCCAATGAATAATTGCAAACCCTTTAATTTTTTAGCATTATTAAATTAAAATCTTTAAAAATCTCCTTATTTTAATGCTTAGCTTTAAACAATATTAAAAATGATTATTACTTGAATATTGCATATTAGAAATATTTTTAGTATTCATTAGATTTTTAAAGAACTAGCCAAAGAAATGAAATTTAGATATTTAAATATTTCATACGCAGTTCGTTTGATTAACAATAATATATTTATTTAAGTATATATACTTGTTTACCTTAAAATTTCTGTGGTGTATAAATGCTCATAATTTACGAAGTGATAAAGAGAGATTAATAGTAATTAGGGTTAAACCCTCTAAGCGTTATTGTTCTCGAAATTTGAAAGTTTCGTAAGACGTCTTGAATAAGTGGTATTTTCTTAATTATAATTCGAAAACGACTTTCTCATTTTGTAACGTGATTCCTAACCTTGCATTATACATCCATCTTGAAATCGAATATATTAAGATCAAGCAGAAATTTTCGTGTGTAACGAAAGAGAAAGCTCTCCTTCGATACGTAGTTTTCCGTCGGTAACGCTTGGAGGGGGTAGCTGGCTGTTATAGACTAGATTTTATCTCTTTCCTATTAGAAATAAAAGAAATAAAATAATTTTTCAGTTCAAGAAAAGAAAATTATATTGTCACAAAATAATATTTTTCAAACAATTTACATTCTTATGCCATTATACAGAACGTACTGCTATATATCTGATTAAAAATTAATGTTTTAGAAGAACAAAAACGTATATAAATAAAACATCCTACACATTTTAACATATTTTATTCCGTATGTCGTCATGAGGTTGACTCATGCTGATTGGCTTATAGAACATGATTCATTTAATGTCATCAGGACAATTTATAACATCATTATACCCATATTATACTACTTATTTTAGCCCATTTAATGTTATTATCACTAATCACCACTTATTTTATCATGATTATGTAAGTTATCATGACAAATTTAAATGAATCCTGAAAATTTACATCATAATCATATTGCATGGCCTAACATAAGCTGAAATGCGTAGGGGTATCAGTTAGAAAAATAACAGTAAACAAAAATTGATACCCTTTTTCATACCAAAGGCTACATCTCAACAAGAAGAAAAACATTTCCTTAGAAGATCCGTAAATACATTTATAACCAATCATATTTTATTCTCTAGGGTGAGAAATAAAATAATATCTATTCATCTTCTTTCATCTCCCTATCAGTAAAAAAGGAAAACTGTATTTTTCAGTCAAAAGCAAAAATTATTTTGTGAGTGTAAAAATATAATGAAATAGGTAATAAATGGTAACACACTTCAGAATATAAAACGTAAAATCCGATATAACAAATCTGGAAAGTATAATATTGCTTAATAATACGAACTAAAATTTAATTGCTAGTGCATTTTGGCTTCTAAGTCATGCTAATTATGTTTTAAATAAACATATTTCATTTACAGCAAAAGCGAGCATTTTACAGAACGTGAGACCTGAATAATAAAATATGCAATCTTATTCTTCAAGGTATGTTTCAGCTTATTAGTTCTAATTTTCAAAAACAAGGCCTGATATTCGTTAAAAATAAAACAGACTCATTTCCGTATAAAAACTATAATATAACGGTGATAGGAAAATAATACATACTACCGCAATGTTGATAAAAAAAATAAACTAGAGCTATTAACATGAACCCAAAAATCAATAAATATTTCAGTAGAAATATTTAATTAATTAATTAAATATATTAAATCGTATTCTGTACACGAATACTTGTGGATATAAAACACGTTGCAATGTAAGTAATTCTGCCACTGGAAAGAAAGATTCTTTTTTTTTCCCATTCAAATAAAATTTAATTCAGTGAGGTCATTTTAGTTAATCAATAAATAATCCAATTATGCATATTTGGAAGTAGACTTACCGCCAGAGGATGCAAATTTATTCCTAAAATATCTCTGCTTCTAAAAGCAAAAATGTTCCTCAAGAATTTTGTATCTTAAACTCCATTAATTTCCCTAAAAAAATTATATCACCATACACCCGGCTTTTCTTCTCCGGACGAATTAGAACGAAACTCCAAAATCGAACGGGCCGATAGGTTTTGGTCTCCGTTCCGAAAACTGAACGATCGCGCTCTGTGCGTATCACTCGCTTTGCCTTGCTATAACCCAAACGCGTGGGACGATCCGGGACTTACAGCGCCTCCGTGTGGTGATCCGGAGAAACATCCTTACAACTGCCTATCCCCTTTCCTTTTAAAAAAGAAAGTTATCTAAACCCTGGAGAAATGTTTTTTCCCTCCCTGTGCCCCATAAATCTTTTTCGAAACTTAGACTCTTGAGGTATTTTTGACCGCTAAGGGGAAAGCAGCAATGTATTTTTCCCCATTAGGGAATACGGAGCACCGTGACGTCACGGGAGGCAACAGGTGCTTCATGTTGCCATGACGACCGGAGGTAGAAAACGGGACGGGATCGGAACTACCGGGCTTTCGAATCGCTTAGACCTTCCATTTTGAAAATCCTTTTAAATAAATCAAAGAGTCACATTTTTTATTGAAAATAGATTTTGCAGAATCAGGATAAGTTTCTATTTAACGGCTATTTTCTATAGACATATATAGGGAGAGATATATTCTATAGTATATATCTGTGTGTGCATTCAACTGCATGGTGAATTCCATTTTGATGTTGCAGTGCCAAAATGTACAGAAATACGAAGAAGTATTGAAAAGCACAGTATTTCAGCAATAAGACTAAATTTATTTTCTCACTTAAAATTAAGTCGAAACCCAACACATTACCTTTTTTTACGAATGATAAGCATGAATAAACTACTGATTCTGCTCGTAAATATTTTTTTATCCTCAAAATATCGTCGGCACAAACCAAAATCGTGCATTTACACACTTTTCAGTGTCTGCATGTGCATTTTCTAGGCTGTTTATGAGCTAACGGCATTGGAATCTTTCTGTTGACGTCTTGCGAAGTTCGATTTTCTTTTGCATTAATAATTAGTTAATTCAATAAAAGACAAAATAATTTTTGGCAATTTACTGCAAAATCTCTGTACTTGCGAAAGGTCCCAGCACCTCTATAACAAGGCCTTTCCACAAAGGTACCAAAATGTTACGAAAAATGTTGATTTCCCGTTAAACTGGTTCCCTTATGTAAAGTTACTCTCAATTTCGATGACTTAGTGTTCCTGAAATAAAGATACTAGTACAGTTTTGATACTTAAGCAACAGAAATAAGGGTATTATTATATCCATAAATTATCTCAAAATACTTAAAACCATGTGACATCATTACAGTTTGCTGTTACTAACAACAAAGCTTTGGTACGCAGTTGGAGGAAAAATGGGACAGTTCTATATCTCCGGTTCCACTGGGGTGATTGACGAAATTCAGCTTGTGTTTTTCATGTCTCGAAAGCTCGACTTAGGATATATATTAGATTTATGTATAGCATTGTTCTACCTTAGGTATTTTTACACAAAATAGGACTTTTTCTGAAATAACAAGTCAATTTTTTATATTTCGATTCTACGACTCAAATTATACCTAAATATTAACTTTTGTAAAATTTTATGCAAAATTTAGAGAAATTCAACTCCGTCCAACTCTTGGCTCCGTTTTATTTTCAGTTTGCGCCAAGAAGAATTCACTTGGCGAACTTCTTAATATATGACAACCTAGTTTCCATTTTTTCGCTCGTGCATAACGTAAATACAGAAACTTTTACACTGTGCACGAGCGGAAAAAAGTCACATCGTTCTTACTTTCGAATTATTTTAACAAGGTGCCTAAACCACATTTGATGTTTTATCGCTTTCAACAAATATACCAAATTCCAAAACGCGCCAATATATAAATTCACGTATATCTTCAGAAATTTGTAATAAAAGTCTTTAACTTTTTGCATGTGCGCTTAGAAATACATCTACTTTAAGATAATGGTAAAAATTTTATAGATCATAATTCGAATTGTTTTTCGAAAAATTTATTTTTATTTTTATTTTTAAAACACAAATTTAAAAATGAATCACAAAAAATGGAGGAATTTTATTTGGAATTAACCTAAATTTCGAAATGTGAAAGAAAGAATGAAATAAGTTTAATAAAAAAAGAGATATTAATGAATATACTCCAAATTCAATTAACATTAATGAGCTTAAATTTCTGAGCTAATTTTTTAAAAACTACTGGTGCGCGTTTTACAAAACTTGGACGTTTGGCGTAACTTGAGTCGTAGAATCGAAATATGGAAACAAATTGCCATGTCATTTCAGAAAAAGTCCGCTTTTGTGTCAAAATACCTATTTTGGAGCAATGCTGCGTATAAATCTAATACATATTCTATGTCGCACTTTCGAGACATGAAAAGCTCAAGTTGAATTTTGTCAACAGGCCCAGTAGAAGGAGAGATATAAAACTGCTTTTTTTGTAATGTGCCTTGTGAAAGAGCAAAGTTTTCGATAAAGGTAAAAGTCCTCTTTCCCAAATCTAGCCGCCGTCGCGATAGATACAGTGATTAGCGACGCCTACTGATGGGCCAAGTTCGAATCTCGGAGATGGCATGGATGTTTTCTAAGCATGCAGTGTCCGAGCGGCTGAGAGCCACTCACAATACTGGCAAGACGGAATCCTCTCGAATGACTTGGTGGTAGGACAAGGGAGGTGTGATACCCTTGGGATAGCCCCCAAGGTGTTTCCCATCAATATTTGGTGAAGTTGCACAGTTAGTTCAGCTCAGGTTTTGCCTGTACACCTGTGTCCTGTAACACTTTTTATACCGATACAGTCCGCGCGGCTCCTGTTGTACCTGTACAAGCAATAGTAAAATTCTGGTACATGAATGTGTACATGAACCGTGTGCATGAACCAGTTCCCAAAGCTCACCATTTTTCATAAACTTGTAAACACATTTTTTACCAATTACAATGATCTTAATAAGGTGTATACCTTTATACAGAATCTCGGCGAAATCAAGGCGTCCTTTATGGGGACACACTCTAAATGTCTCCTTTTTCTCGAAGTGTTTGGAATTTTGTGCAAGTGATGTGATAATATGTATAGGTTGTAAGGTTTATTATACGTTTACTAACAGTTATTTTAAGTTTTGTATCTTTCCTAGCTTATTCTAATTTCAGCTTACAATTTCCTGCCAGAATGGGAATTCAGAAACGCAGATAATGCAAATGAGAATGAGTACTATTTAAGTCGTGACTTACCGACTTCGAGAGAGAGAGTCTGATTTCCCGACTAACTCGCGTTTGCTCTCTGGCCACATCTGTCTTAGCTATTACTACGCTCGGCCATATCTTACGCCCTTGCTAGGCTTCACTGATTCAATTAACACTTAGGGGCCAACAAGTTAGATTCTGATAGCTTCGGCTATATTCATTAAGAGCTTTAGTTAAGCTAGTTTAGTTCAAATTATTAGTTTTAAGTTCAAGCCCGAGTGGCGGTTTTATGTAAAGTTCCAAGTCGGAACTGAATTGTAAATATACTGAGTAATAAAGGGTTTTAAACCCTCCTTAAGTCTTACGTATTCTGTTCACACACTTAAGCGATTATTCGCTTGTAAAGTGCTCGGGGGGTTCGGAGTTAGAACTATAGATTTAAAGAGTTGAACCCTACAAGGTCCTGAAGATGTATTTCGTATCTTGTTTCATTAATTATTCTATAATGGAAATGGAAATATAATAATGCAAGTGGAAATACGACTTGTACAGTTTTGTGCAAGCATAATGATGCCTATAGCTGTTTTCCCAAATTAGAAATTATGTTTTATACTAATTGCGAATGTTTCTGTCTTCCGTATGAAGATTTCTATCTTTGGAACAGAGGTTGAGCTGCATAAATGTATGTTTAACAGGGTACGTTATGAGCAATCCCGTTCAACCTATCCTTAAAGTACAAGAGTTCTACAGAATTTTCTTACTCCTTAGTGTGTACCTTTCTGGTAAGATTGGAAACAAGTCCGGTTGGCAAATGAAAAGTCCGTTCCCGGAACCCCTGCAAAGGCTTTGCTGTTTTTTTACATATCCTGCTCCGAAGAATTGGCTAATTACTCTTTGGACTCATTCTCGTTGAGATGCAAATGAAAATACTATGCAGATGTCAAAACTCAGTAATTTTTACAACCAGTTGCATATGGAATCCTTAAAATATTTTTCTGTTTGTACAGGAATCATTTTTGTAGGTATATATTTCCCTTAGAAATTCCTCCTCGAAAGCATTCCTCAACTTAGTCAGATAGCCCTTGCATGCTTTGCCATGATTAAAATAAACCAATCAAAACCCAAAGCCTTTCTAGGTTACTGGTCTTCAGAAAATTCAGAATGGAATTCAAACTGGAATATATAAACGTTAAGCAAATGAAATTTTGGAGTTAAATCGAATTTAACAGAGTGATAAACTCCAAATATAACATCCTGTATACAAACCTAAAGATAATCAATAGTATGCTATGGAGCACTAAGTAATAAAGAAAATATGTAGTTCATTTTATGCGCAGTTATTTAGTTAACTATTCTTTAATTAACTAAGTATTGTTAATCGATTCGTTGAGGTTGATTTTGCTATCAGACGAGGTCTGTCAATTTCATCAGCAGTCAGCAAAGAAATATCCTCTCGGGTGCTTTACCAATATACTAATTATTCTATAATACATTACCAGCTCTTGGTTTTTCTGTGGAAGGCAGATAAAAAGCCACACGTTAAATTTAAGATAGCTAAATCAAAACTTTATAATTGTAAATGTTTCTTCTCTATTTTATCTTTACAGATTTGGTCCTAACCCTTAAAAGAATGTCTATAAAAGAATAATTGCAGTGGTATGTTGCTTAAAACCCTCTTTGTACATGACACAATTTAGTTTATTGAAGAATAATTTTAGTGCCTTTAGGCGTTTAGTCCAATATAGCATAAGATAAATACAATGCATTTTTTTTCAAGATATGCTAAAAGTATGGTCAGTTTTGGGAAAGACAGAAATTTACTCATTTATTAGTTGCAAAAATATTTACTTATATTATATATTTGTACAGTTTCACGTTTGTTTAGTTTATTGTAGTCTGACTCTTACCCTCCAGTACAGTTTCAAGTCCAACCAGTGGCCGAGTAATACCTACTTATACTACATGGTGTATCAGTGCAGGTGACAGGTGACGGAGGACGGGGACGCCTGGTGTTTAACATAGGTAAACAGGCGTGTGTCCTACGCCCTCCCCTATCTAGGAACAACAACTCCCTGGGGCCTCGTGAGGCTGCCTCGGGTGTTTGATCAATACATGACCAAACAGGGGCTGAGGATTATTGATTGACAATGGTTAAGTGGCAATAGCTTTGTGGGTGTGCATGGCCTTTTGAGTAACTAGATACATAATGACATAATGATGTGATTAATACACAATGATATTATTATTATATTAGTATATTAGATACACAGTATATTAGATACATAATGATATGATTACTATGACAAACTTTTATAAGAGATGGAATACACGTAGACGATGGGAAATCATATAGCAGTGCATTGTCGGAAACGCTGTCCTGGCGCGGTAGTTACGGCACAAAAAATCAAGAAAGAAAAGACACGAACCGGGTGAGGAAACATGTTTATTATTCCGAGTACAGCAAAAGCAAAGAAGAAACAACAACGTAAAGAGACAACGATCTTCATCAACGAAGGTATTCGAAATTACGACCCGGAGTGTGGTGCAAGACTCCTAACCGTTGCATCTTCCATGCGAATTTCCATTCGTGATGCAGATCTTCCAGGCTCTGCAGAAGTGAGGCCTGCATCACGGTCCAGAGTCGTAATTTCTTCTGTAATGATGATCGTTGTTTGTTTTTGGTCTTATATATTGATTTCTGTTGTACTAAACATAATAAAAGGTATTTTGTCTACTGTTTTGTTCTTCCTTTCTTTGTGTTTTGTGGCATCACTGCCGCGCCAGGGAAGCGTTTTCGACCATGCATTGCTGTGTGATTTCCTATCGTCTGTGTGTTCATCTCTTTTGAAAGTTTGTCACTGCTGTACTGATACACCTTGTATATGAGTACGCATGGGCAGAATGAAATAATTCCTTACAAAACGATCCGAATTAAAGGTCTATCATAGACAAAAATGTCGCCCCCAAAACAGTGAATTTACAAAAAAAACATGAAAAAGACATAAGATTTTTAAGATTTAAGAAGACATAGCAATTTCTGAAATATCCCTGACATTTGGAACATCGAATAATTTCCTTGCGATTGTCGGAGCTGTGCATCCCCTGCTACATTTTACATTTGCGAACCCAGCTATGTATGGGTGTGGGTGCTTATGAGGACATGGCGGATACTGAAAGAAGATATTATTAGTGGCGAAGGCGAGAGGAAAGAAGAAATCTACTAACCGTTCTTTTCAGTCTCATACCAACAAACGGAGCCATAGCTTTACATATTCCAGCCTGCCGAAATATGCTATTAGTACTATGCTACTATACTATGCTAGTATACTATGCTATTAGTACGGTCATTTACCTAGGTATTCTGTACGGCACTGTTTCTTATGAGATGGGAGAATCAGCATGGTCGAGGCGATTACCAGAGTACGCTGCCTGATCCTATAGTGAAAGCAGCGACTGTACAGCGCCGAGCGGTGCTATCGGCAAGTCAGGAAGTGCTACGGCGTGAGCCACTGTGTCGTATTTACGATGGAGAAAAGGTTAGAGCAAGCGTTAGAGCAGGGTCGCCGGAGTCCGAAAGGATCCCCAAATGTCATGGAAACTGCATGATGACAATGCGCCCTCGCAGAACGCCTTTCTTATGGCGTTCTACCTGACCCGTATCGCTGTAGCAACGGTCCTGACTTAGCCACAGTGGACTTCTTTTTGTTCCCGCTATTGAAACGGGTGCTGAAAGGACATCATCTGGGCATTGTGGAGAATAATAAAGCAACCACGAGCGATCTTCTAAAGGTCATCCTGGCCGAGGACTTTAAAGATGCCTATACAGCATGGGCATCGTGCTGGCAAAAGTGAATTGATGCGGAATGTATTCACTTGAATAATATTAAGTTTTTGTATGCGCACGATCAATAAATTGTGAGAGAAAAAGGTGAGGCTCGTTACTTCCCGCACAAACCCTGTATATGCATGCATGTTCATCGTTCATTTTCACCTGTGGAAAACATCCTTGCTGTAGCGTCTAACATTGAGGCCTCCATATGCGCTTCTTATAGCACAACAACGAGAGTTGTTGAGAGTAACAGCTTCCTGTAACACAACTTCATGATTGTGTTACAGGAATCCTGTTAATGTCCTGTAATACAAACAAATGAGTGATGGGAGTAATAAATTACCGTAGTACCACTAGTGATTTTGTTACATTTTAAGATTCTGGTACTGTACTTGCTTAAGCAAGTAAATGTTGTAGTTTTTGTTTTCAAACCTGATTTTTTCTTTATCAATGCTGCTTTGTGCTACATCTAACGAACAGTGTGACTAATTAGTTTAAGTGTCGTGTTGAGTTAGTAGCGTATCACAAATAAGACTCATAATCAATGAAATGATCATTTTGTATCAATAAGGTGCGAAATTATTTTAAAGTGAACTCTCAAATGAACGGCTAACACACCTATTTTGCGAGTTATCATCCTTATCAAATATATAACTGCAGACGCGAATGGAAGTCAAATTGAAATTTTATAAGGTATTTCTTCCCACCTTCAGCATGCCTTCGTTGTGTAACTGTAGCACACTCGGCGCGTATTCGAGAGGTCCAGGTTTCAGCCCAGGTGAGGACACTGTACATGTTTCACATCTCTTGCTATAAAATAAACTAATGGCTCTAACATTTTCTAATAGTGGCGCACTAACAAAATGGCGGTGGACGGCAATTCGTCACTACCAGGATATGGCTATTCGGCTCCCTCATCCCCACCCGCTCTTTAAAAGGAGGAGCATATAAGGTATGAGAAGTGGGTGAAGCCCAACCCATCTAACCAAAAAAGTTGGTCTTATGATCATAACAGGCTACACCCGGAGCATATAAGGTAGCAGTAGTGGGCGCAATCTGACACGCCTAACTAAACAAGTTGGTCACATGGTCATGAGAGGCCACGCCCATTTCAACAAAGAAAAAATTGAAATACAAAATATCTAAATGAAAATAAGCATCTGTTAATAATAAACATAAAAGTGAAGAAAAAGAGCAAATACAAACACTTAGACAAAAGCAGACACCAAAAACAAAAAAAAAGAAAGAAAGAAAAAAGAAAACCCCGTAAACAAGAAACAGAAACAATGGTAACAAAAAATTAGCAAAATAGACCAAATAGTGATGGCAATAAAAAGCAAAAACTATACACTGATTTCAACTGCGCGACGCTCACCGTTAATAATTTTCATCACAGATTTAGGTAATTGTGCGAAATCTTTACAGCATAAAAAAGGATTTTCAAAATCAATATTTTTATTGTTTCTTAAGCTATGAAAGTAGGGACAGACCTCGAGGAAATACTCAGCATCACCAAACAGACCACATAGTTTACATTTATCGTCGTTCTGTATCTTAAACCTAGCGAAGTATCCCGGGAAACTCCCATGTCCGGTCAGAAAATGGTTAACTTCAAAATCATTGCAGATAATATTCTTTTTCTTAGTCAGTTCTAAGTGTTTCAAATAACGACTTTTCCTGTCAGAAGTATTCCATTGTAACTGCCATTGCTTAAAATAATACGAGTAAATAGCTTTGGTTGCTATTTTTTTTAACCCTGAACATAGGGCGTCCCCGAAACACTCCCTAAGGCAGCCTCTTTTGCCAGCACATCCGCTCTCTCATTATCGAATATTCTGATATGGGCTTAAACCCAGCCAAACTCAATATTAATGGATAATGATAGTTTTTGATAAAGATCTTTAATATCGATAATGAGACCATTAATTATTTTCTGCATTATAAAGTGCATTTAAGCAAGACATGCACTCTGTAAAAATATGAAAGTTAGAACTTCTTGCAAAATTAGTTTTCAGTATCCATTTAAGGGCATAGAGGACGACGATGACCTCGGCTTAATAAACAGAGTTATATTTTTAAGGCCCAATTTACAGTGATTAAAATAATATACAACAAAAGCCGAGCCCACCCCGCCCTCATAACCCGATACATCAGTAAAAATTTGGTATTCCATTAAACAATGCTCATAAATATTATTATTGATTGAATTACGGTTTGCCGCATGGATTAGATGTAAAATCTCTATCCTCTGTAGTACTGATATCCTCTGACGTTCGACCATACGCATTTCGTTCCTACAAACAGGATATTTGTAATGGCTAATAAATTAACCTTCATTTACACACCAGTCAATGTTTTTTCCCTTTGTTCCAAATTGTACAGAAACTTCAAATTAATCTTACCACATCCAGCCATTTTACCATGTAAACCATAAAATAAACAACATACTTTCTAACTATTATCCAACACTTACAAATTCCATCAGTCAAATTCACCGCAATCACGCAACCAATTACCTCATAATACTGCTTCCGTAACATTCAACTTCTCAGATTACCACAAATCAAACAGTTGGGAATTAAATGAAATAACTACTTGGCAGTAAATGAAACAACTTAGCGATAATCCTTTAATATAATCTAACCTCACATGTACACAAAAGCATGATTACATGCAAAATATTTATTAAGAAATCCAAACCTCTCCTGAACCAGGCATGCAACGTAAGACGTTTGAAATACCTTTCTTTAAATGAAATGATATTGCAAACGTATATAAAAATTTTCAGTTTGAGAGATCATTAAAATAATTAAATTGGAGTGATTATTAAAATAAATCAGTTCGTTTCTTTAAAACCGCCAAAATTTGTGCTAGAGATCGGAAGTATTTTCCTATCTACTCAATGAGATTAAAACGTTATGGTAATCAGTCCCATTTTTAAGCACGATTAAAGGTGTCTATGTGAGATAAAATTAAATGTGTTTGATTTGTTCATGGACACAATGGTAGTAAATTATTTTATTAAAC
>KK119600.1:378715-399899 GCA_000611955.2 Stegodyphus mimosarum | reverse complement strand
TATATATATATATATATACTATGTTATTCGGCTCCAAGAGCTCAAATTTTTTATTCTTATACGTTGGTAAATGGCGCATTTTTGGCTTTAAAAATGATTGAATTATGTTGTTATTATCTTCTGGTTATGGTTTTTATTCCTTTAGTTAACCTGAATACAATAGGTGTACAATTATCAACAATTTAAAAGTTTTTTCAGTGCTGCTAAGCCTAATTTTTTTACCATAGCTGTCATATTTGTTTACATTTGAAATTTAGCAGAATAGTGGATTTGTTGCCAATCTACAGCAATTAAGCTTCGCATCAACAAAGATAACGTTTTCTTTTATTATTTCGTATTAGATCATGCTTAATCTATTCTAGAATTATCTTTCAAGTTATTAAACTATCCCATATGTTGACTCAGCATAGTGTTCGAAACAAATTAAGTCAGTTTGTACGTTTTCAGTGTCTTTTTGCCTAGTAAAACCAAAAGTAAATTTTGAGTTTTGAGCACCGAAAATTCTGCATTCTTGCTCGCTGGTGGAATTGCTTGTTTTTGCGTAGGAACTCTAATTTTAGTTATAAAAATTGTTCTTTAAACTGTTTTGACTGTATTTATGTTTTATATTTTTTATTTTTCAATTTTTAATAAAGATATTTTGGGGTTTCATGTGTCTTTGTCTTGTCGCGAAGTAAGAGCACAATTCATTGAAAGAGAAATATATCTGTAATGAAATTCGATGAAATAAGTTAAATAAAATGCAGGAAAAATGCGTATAAAATTAATTTTCCGTACAAGAAAGTCATGCAGTGTACACATAAGATTTTTCTCGCGTAATTTACAAATAACGGGAAGTTCTGGCAATTAGAAAATTTTTATGTCACAAGGGAATAAAACAGAGCAACCCGAATATGATGCTTGGTGTGAGACAAGATTTTAAGACCATTTTTCTTTACTGAACAAACTATACTTTCCGGAGTTCACCTGGATACTTTGATTAATTACATTTACTACCAGTTTGAGGACAGTCAACCACACGTCATTTTGTCACATTACAAAGTTATATAACTTCTGTCACTTATCACAAATGTTCGAAACTTACTTGTGAAAATGAGGCCAATACCAAAGGTTTAAATTGTCTCATTCCGAAGCAGGTTATTAAATTCTTTCATTGATTTTGTGGAAACTCTGTATATTAAATTATACGGCTTTAAGGGGCAGCTAAAATCTTCTGTGATCAAAATGATCAGCAACTGAAAGGACTTTTAGATTTTAAACTAAAAATAAAATTAATTTCCATTCCTTGTGTGCCAGATGCTGCAGCAAGTAATAAACAAACAAAAATTTAGCTGATTTTGATTGATTTATTTTAATGTTACTAATTAGACGTTATCGTTGTTTGGTGTAACCGCTTTGTAGCAAATTTGTTTCTGGAATGATATTTTTGCTTTTAATCTTAATTGTTAGCTTAAAAAATGCTTTGAAACTTTTAGATTATGACAGATAATAATTCAGAAAAACGGTTGATGATGTGAAATTTACATCTGCACCTGGAAGAAGAAATAAATTTTGCAAGACCCTTTTATTTTTTTTATTTCTGGGGGGGGGGCAATTTCCCTTTTTAAAAGTTGTTGTTATTTTATTTTTTCTTCTAGGCTTGCCAACCATGAGAAATTATTTTTTTACAATTTTCGTATTGTATATATACACTGGTGTCCAAAAGTTAAGCATAAATTGTAAAATGCGAGAAACATGGAGTAAATATTCGTAAAATTATTCCAAATTTCTTGCGAATATAAATTGGGTACAGAAGAAACATTGGGTTTATGCAAAACTTTTCAGTCGCCTATGCCCTGCGCGAAACACCTGCGCATGTCGGAACGCAGAGAAAACGATTCACGCAGCATAGGCAGTTCAGACAAGTTTCGGGCAACTGCTGTGCGAAAGAACGTTGTTAACCGTCAAACAAGGTGAATGATGGCACAAAGACGCCAACTGGAGATGTTTGCGAAAGGAAGAATCGTTGGAATGCTGGAATCCGGACGATCACAAACCGAAGTGTCTCCAATTCTGAATGTGAACCAGTCTGTAATCGGAAGACTGTGGCAGAGGTTTCAAAGAACGGGAGATGTTACCCGACGAACAGTCTCACGTAGACCAAGAGTCACAACGCCTCGCCAAGACCGATATCTGGTAATAAGTACGCGACGTCAGAGGAGCAGTACTGCCAGAGCACTGGGTTCGGCGCTCACAGTCCCCACAGGAATACGAATTTCGAGACAAACTGTTTACAGGAGACTCAATCATGCTGGCCTGTATGCCAGAAGACAGCAGTTTGCATTCCCTTCACGTCTGCGCAGAAACGCCCTCGTTTGAACTGGAGTTTGAAACATCAACATTGGAGTGTGGGAGAGTGGGCCAATGTAATGTTCAGTAACGAGTCCCGGTTTAGTCCGAGTACTGATTCTCGTCGGGTAACGATATGGGGAGAATGTGGAACACGTTTTGAACCAAGAAACATATCGGAAAGACATCATTTTCCATCAAGAGGAGTAATGGTATGGGCAGGCATCATGATGGACGTCCGCACACACCTCCATTTCTTTGACACGGGGTCTGTGACTGGTCAAAGATACAGAGACGAGGTTCTTAAACCTTATCTTCGCTTATGAAAATATCAAGCGCATGTCGTGGTCTGCAAACTTCTCTGATTTAAACCCTATTGAGCATGTATGGGATATACTCGGGAGACAAATTGCAACCCTTTCGCACCCACCAAGCTCCGTTACAGAACTGAAGAGAACTCTCTAAGAAGCTTGGAACCGTTTGAGCCCACAACTCATTCATCATCTCATAGCAAGTATGGTATATCTCTGTGTAGCGTGCCTTGCTGTCAGAAGTGACCACACGCCTTATTAAACTGCAGCATCAGTAATTTATTTAATGTTTTCTTTCATTTTTTTCTTTAAAGTGTGTACCCTTGCTATTCTCATTTTTCTTTCAAACTGCTACTTTGGATAATAAAATTAATTATTATCGTTCTTTTGATTTGCTTCCTTATTTTATAACCATTTGACACTCGCATATCACGTTTCCCGCTATTCTGATGTGCAGTTCCTTCTTTATTCATATAATTATCAATTATGCTTAACTTTTGGACACCAGTGTAATATATAAATATATATAGTCATCTCCTGATTATATATGTCATATGATAGATATGATCATATACATCTATCTCATATATACCCAGATATATATATGCTCTCTTGAGAGCGCAATCAGCACTGGTACTGTTAGCAGCTTGCAGTCGTCATGGCTGAGGGCTAAGGCCTACAGACGAAGATAACAAGACTGAATTTTGACGAATCGCCAATCTTTATTTTCGAAAGCATCATATCATCTTGGTAGACGTTTATCAATCGCAGTTAAATGCAATAAATGTTATGTACACTGGTTTTAAAAGTAAGACATAAGCACCTTAAACAAGAAAGCATAAGCTGCGTAGAAATGTTGGCCGGGCAGAAGTTAAGAAATGGAATGACGTAGTTGCTTAAGAAGTAGTATTTATACTAAATACAATGTACGTCCAGAAAGTAAGTTCCGTTTGGTAATAAAAGTAAATTGTGTACAGCTACAGAAAAGTTATTTATTGCACAAAATTCAACAACTCTTAAACTACTTTTCCACATAACTGCCGAAATATTGCAGGCATTTGTCATAGCGTGGCACAAGTTTTTGTATACCTTCTTCATAGAAATTTGCCGCCTGTGTCTTCAACCAGTTGGAAACAGTTTCTTTCAGCTCGTCGTCATTGTTAAAGTGTTGACCGCCAAGGAAAGACTTAAGATGTAAGAACAGATGAAAGTCGCTAGGAGCGAGGTCAGGGCTGTACGGAGGATGGTCAAACACGTCCCAGCCAAATCCCTGTAGGAGGTTTTTCGTCACATTTGCAGTGTGTGGTCGTGCGTTGTCGTGAAGAAAAACAACACCTTTTGACAGCAATCCTCGGCGCTTATTCTGAATTGCACGGCGCAATTTCCGAAGTGTCTCGCAATAAGCATCTGCTCTGATTGTTTGACCACGCGGTAAGAAATTAATGAGTAAGATGCCTTTCCAGTCCCAGAACACTGTGCACATCATTTTTCGAGGTGTCAAGATTTGCTTCGGCTTAACCTTTGCTGGGGATGAAGTGTGCCTCCATTCCATTGATTGCCGCTTACTTTCAGGGGTGTCGTAAGAAACCCAAGTTTCATCTCCTGTGACTATCTGTGTCAGAAATTCTTCACCGCTTTCAGCATAACGGGTCAAAAACTGAAGTGCACTACCCATCCGTTTTGTTTTGTGTTGCTCAGTAAGAATCTTTGGTACCCAACGTGAGCAAAGTTTACGAAATTTCAGTTTTTCGGTAACAATTTCATGCATTAGTGATCGTGAAATTTGGGGAAATTCCATAGCGAGAGCACTAATTGTAAACCTTCGGTTTTCATGGATCTTGTCATCAATCGCGTGAACCAGTTCTTCTGTAACCAAAGATGGACGCCCACTTCGTTCTTCATCGTGCGCATCACTACGTCCGTCATTGAACTTTCGGACCCATCTTCTCACCATTGAATCACTCATCGCTTTTGGTCCGTAAACATCGCAAATTTGCCGATAAATTTCACTAGGTTTCACTTTCCTCGCATTCAGAAAACGAATCACAGATCTGATTTCACAAGCGGCGGGATTTTCAATCAACACCGACATTGTAAACAAGCACAACAAAGCGTACGTGACTGACAGCGATCTCCAAATGGCGCGCGTTTCTTCTCCTTGATACAGAGCGTCTACTGCGCATGTGCGGAACTGCGATCGCAGAGCTGCAGCGGAGATAAATTGAAACGGAACTTACTTTCTGGACGTGCCTCGTAGGTGAACAAGTATTACCAATCTGCGATTGGTAAATTTTAGTCTCGAATTTGAGAGAACAGATGAATCTAGAGGGAAAACATAAAATCTAGGATAGTTAATATTGAGGTCGCCAATCATTTCTTAGACGAGCCATCGTAATTTATTATATCTTATATATATATAATAAATGTGATTAATTATTTATGTTTAAGTGATATAAAAAATTTTGACTCTGAAATCTGTGTCATTAATTCAGAAACAGGTTGATTCATTTATTTCTTTCATTACACCAACTCCGTGATTAAGATATGATGTAGGTTGTAAATACATTTCTCTTTTACGTTTTCGTTTTCGATTTACGCTACGTTTGCCCTTTTTCATGCAAATAGTTACTGTGCTTCTCGATATCATTTCTAATAGCTTTGTTCCGTGTTGAATATGGTATGGATATAAATGTTTTACTTTTATTTTACATTATCACCACCAGCTGTTGCAACTATGAACACTTAATTGGATTAGATTTTGAACACTGCTTTTTGTTTTGTATTTATTCCTTACATATACATATATATGCAATAAAGTCTGAAAATATCTCGATGATTGGGCGATAAGTGTAAATTTGAAGGATGCGTAACAAAGAACAGACTAGAAGATAGTCGTGAACACATACGATGACATTCACAGATAGACGGGGCTAAAGGCTGCGAGACAACAAATTCTTGACACACATACTCTTTCTCATGCATCGTCATGGGTGCGGTAATTTTATGTAGCTTGCATTTTCAGACAACCGACAATAGACAACAGACGAAGGCGATGCTTGTTGGCAAGAACAAAGGAAAAACGCAATGATGAAAGCGAGAAAGTAAGTACGCTTTCAAAGTAGCGATTAATATAGAGTCGAATTTTTGTTGAAATTTTAATATGTGATTGGATTAGAAGTATCCGCAATACTAAGCATTTCAGAACATCAAAAGATGGCGATTAATTTTGAGGTGACTGCCTTTAGAAACATATTTTGCATGAGAATTTTCCTGCTTCTTTGTTGCCACCTTTATATATGTGAATACGGGCAAGTTTCCTTTAATAGTTTTTCCACTAATATATCTTTATTTATCAATGACAATAGCTGCTTTTTCAATACTTAAAATTTTTGCTTTTGATTTTTTTTTAGATTAAAGATTTTTCTTACTAGATTTTTATGTTTTTAAAGAAGAGGAGGTATAGAAAGTACAAATTTTAAAATAATAATTAAAATTCTGATTAAAAATATTTTTCGTTCATGGTTTTAAATTGAATTTCTGCTCTTTGGAGATGGTATACGGAAGGTTTTCTAATCAGGAATTATTATGAGTTATTGGTTTATTACTTTGCAGCTTTAGCGCAAGTCATGGGCTTCTTAATTTACTTTTAACTACTTTTATTTTGAATTTATTTTTAAACATATAACCGTGTTGTATTGTGCCAAAGTCCTAATATCAGTAACCCGATAAATAATCTTTATTGCTACTCGACGATGTGTAAGATATTTTATTTATTTTCGCTGCGATAAAGGGCATTGCTTATCAGAATAAAATATTAATTAATTTAAAAAGCTAGCCTACCAGAGGCCGAGCGGTAAACTCACTGAATACTGGTAGTTCCTACTTGTGTTAGGATTGGATTCCAGGCAATTCCAGGGGCGTTATTGCTGTTTTTTCTATGTGTAAACGAGGCGATTTGCCTTAAAAAGGCTTCCAAGAAGGTATACTTTCCCTTAGGCAGATAGAGCTGGAGGCTTTGTCGTAATCACATAAAACAAAACAAAACCGTGTGTCATTTTAGTTGTTTTACCAAGTGCTCTTTTATAATAAATGTGCTATTGAGAAATATATTTGTAACATTTTATAACGTATATATTGGAAAATTCTCGGCTCAAGTTCTCTGTAACTCTACCATGTGAATTTAAACTCAAGCCTAATTATCACTATGAAAGCTTCAGTAGTCAATTAGTAAACAACATATGATAATTTTGCTGGAACTGTGATTACTTAGCTCTGCGACTGATTATCATGGTTGACGATATTCCTTGGCTATTTTTAGGCTGAAATTTTCTTAGCTCTTTTTTTTCTTCTTGGGCTATTTATAGACGTTATCATGTTGTATGATCTGTTGTTGATTTCAATAAACTGTCAGTTTCTGCTGGCTGACCTGACGCAGTTATTAAGGAGATTTCCACTTTATCTGACAGATATCGTACACGCAACGATATCTGCCAGAGAAAGATTATGATGTCGGCATTATACATATGTAATAATAACATTTATCAGCATTGCATACATCTAAATATAATGCAGTCAGTCATTATGTCTAAGACTTTATGACGATAGGCTAGCAAAAACTCCAGATGTCAGGCAAACATGTCTTAAAAAAGGACACTTTCACAACTGCGCTATTGCGTGCACTAGCTACTGAACCTTAAGTTGACTGTCAATGTATTAAGTAAAAGAAACTATGAATATATTGTTTTTCATCATAGTGGTTCCGAAGTAAATGAGAAAATTATGGGAAACGATGCTCTCTAGGAACGCTTTATTATTAAATATCCTGGTCATCTTGTTGACTTTTGCATTAAAAATATTACTTAATCTAAATTTTACTCACCTTAAAAACATTGATAAATTTAAAAGTTTGTATAATTTACACAAGCAATCAAATAGGAATGTAATTCCTGATTACCATTCATACCATTTGGATTTATCATTCAAATTTTTGCAATATTTATCTTAAAATTACTCTGAAAAGATAATTAATGTACAGGTGTTTCATCGCAGCGGTAACAAAATTTTTAGGAGGATAGAGTACATTTTGATGATAAAATCACATAGCAATGCTTGGTCGGAAATGCTTTCCTGGCATGGTAGTGACAACACAAAACAAAAGAAAGGAAGGACCCGAACAGAGAGAGAAAACACGTTTATTATGCTTAGCACAGCTGAATGTGGTGCCCTTTCAGCCTTGATGTGCACCTCCACCTTAATGCAGAGTATCCTCAATATTGGATTGACTGGGGTGCTCTGGTGCATTGCCCAGCGAGATCGCCAAACCTCACTTACATTGAGTGCTTCCTCTGGAGATACGTCAAGACACTGGTGAACCCCCATTAATATTGCTGAGGAACCTGTTGTACACATCGTGGTAGCTGCTGGAGAAGTCAGGACATGGCTGATATTTTCCAGAATATCAGATCTTCCATGAGCCGGAGATGTGTGGCCTGCATTATCGTCCGGTGCCGTTATTTCGAACATCTTCTTTGATGATGATTGTGGTCTGTTTTGTTCTTATTTCTTGGTTTCTGCTGTACTAAGTATAAGATCGTTGATGGGTAAGGCAAGTGTAAGACGCTATTCTTTGAGCTCTCAAATGTATAAAAAACAACTTAACGTAGTTAAATCTAGGGACAGCTAGCTGTAGGGCCCATGCATCGGATGCTGTGTCTCGACGGTTGGTGCAAGTCGTCTGAGTGTGTGCCCATTACCATGGGGGGGAGCTCTCTAAACAACGGTGGGCTTGGCGTAATAACAATTAATCGTAATGGTTAAGGCATGGTGCCTACGTCCTCCGTCACCTGTCACCTATACTAAGCACAATAAACATATTTTCTCACCCTGTTCGTCTCCTTCCTTTCTTGTGTTTTGTGTTGTCACCACTGCGCAAGGAAAAACTTTCTGGCAATGCATTGCTGAGGGATTTTCCATCGTCTACATGTACCCTATCTCTCCTAAAAGTTTATAACCGCTCTGCTGTAATTCTCTGTATGTAACGGACTGGAACTGTAGCTGTAAAGAACTGGTGATGTCCGTTGCGTAGACTGAAGGATGAGATTGGCGGACATAAAGCATAATCTGAAAGGCGCATATCTCTAATCTGATTCTCTTCATTGTGAGGCGCAATATGTACTCCCCATTTTTGCAAGCTTAATACATATTCAGAGAATTGATGATACGGAGAAGGGAGCAGCGCGTGTTAGCAAGAGCGAAGCAAAAGCGAAAAGGGATGCATTCAGAAGGAGCGTGGGAAGAAAAGGATTCAAAAGTTTTGGTTCTGATATGCTATCAACAGATTTTACACTAAGATAGAGAGGGGCAGTATCAAAATTAAAATTAAAATATGAGCAGACTACTGTCAATAAAAATTAGAAATTTGCTTCGTGTAGGTTTTATTTAACATATTCCCGTCCCCGTCAAAGATAAAAAAAAGCTTAGCAGCTTAGCACCGAAAAATATTTTTTAGTAAAAAGCAATAGAGCCACAAAATAAGAGAAATATAATCTCTAAAATAGATAACAAAAAAATGTGAACAGAGTAATTTTTTTTAATATCAAAATATAAATCGTAAAATTTTGAGTAAATAATAATTTTTAAAGTAATATAGAACGTAAATTTTGAGTAACATTTTTCAGAACAATTTGTTTTTATAAGTCCTATTAAGATTTGAGTTCAAGCTAGGAAAAGTTCTTGTTTCTGGAAAGCTCATATGACGATTTTGAATCTTCAGAGAAGGTTTTTCAAACATTTTGCAAAGAATATAACAGTTATAAAAATTTCCTATCCCATTACGTAATCTGGATAACCATAAAAATCTCAAGCTTTCCCACCACATTAATTTTCACATTTATAACTTACATACTGTTACATTTTAACTCACGTAATACATTTTTATTCAAGTTATGGTTGTTTTGTTATTATTTCATTTCTAATTCTTTATTCTACACAAAACTGGAAGACTCTCTACAGCTTTCTTCAAATACAAAAATATATATCTTTCGGGTATATCAACATTAACTGTGGATAATGTAAACTGATTTAAACTCACCAATGGTTAAGAAGATGCTCGACAGTTGCTTATAAAGATCTCCGTTCCTTACATGAGGTAAGTGACCTTTGTAAACTGCGATAAACCTTCCACTATATATAAAACAAAATAAAACTACATTCCATTATGCAAAAATAAATAAATAAATAAAAATAATAATAATAATTCTGTATAAGAAAGTTATACGTTTTGAGAAGGTGAGACGCTTCAAACTCCTTAGCTATCTAAAGCATTTCGAGAGATATCATTCATGAGTCAAAACTTTATGTTTTCTCCGTGGCTCCGCAAGTTAACTTCAACACACCGAGCAGTCAAAAAATTTTCTTTACCCTCTGACGATGAGCAAGTTAACATCAATATTAACACATCAAACAATTATTTAAGGCTGATCAGTTGCAATTCAAAACAACAGTTAAATATTGGACAGGACAAAGCTACGATGGTCTGTCATTTTAATTTAAACAAAATTCCAGTTCTCTAACATCATTCGGTTCGTTAGAGAACTGGGGATTGAATCATTTTTAAAATTCTAGCAAAAATTATGATTCCTATTAATATTCTGAACGATTCTAGTGTACGAGGTATTCCAAACTCTGCTAGAGGACATACTTCCTTAAACAGTAATCCTAGATATGTATTTCAGTTTATTAACATTCTCAGAAATGAGGTAGAAAATTTTACAAAAAGGTTTTTGCACTACAGGGATGGTAATATTCACCAAATATTAAAGCATTGCAAACGTTATTTAGATACAAAAATGTGGAGCCGGAGTTTGCCGTCAGTACAGTCAGTCCGCAGTTAGAGGAAATATGGTTTAAATCCTGACAAAAGCAGAACAGTTTTTTTTTATGTTTCCTGCTTTGAGAACGACGAACAGTCTTTACAAGACGACATTACTTGGGATTGCTTTGTGTTTAATTTCATATAAAATTTATATTCTTTTAAATCTGTTCCAGACACAAAGTAAGCCACTTTTGTTCATCAAGGAAGTATTTGTATTGTGAAAAGTGTCAGGCCATTCAGATTTTAAAGACTCAGAGATTTAGAGACCAATTTTTGGGGTGAGAAAATATAAAAAACCAGTCGTGCTCTTGCCAGGATTCGATCTAGGATCTTCTAGTTGTTACTTAGAGATGCTAACCACTCACGCAGTGACAACACATAAAGGGAAATGAGATAAGTTCTCATATTCTTCCTTCATCCCTCACACACAAATTATGCGTGATAAAGGCAAAAAGCCAATACTCGGAAATCCAAATGAAGACGGACTAGCGTCTACAATTTTTTAGATCCGGCTTCTTTGCAAAACCCATTAATGAGTAATAATCCTAAGGGGGGCAATTTGTTGGACAAAAAGGAGGTGCGCTCTCTCCGGGTTTGAAACAATGGATCTTACATTTCCTAATTAGAAGTGCTTAATCTCTTACTTCGCCATATCGTGCATCAGGTTATTTCTTATAAATTGATTAGCATAAATAGTTTGGTAAAATAGTACAGTTAGTTACACAGAATTTCCTTTTTATACAGGTTATGAGCCTTAGCTAGTACATGCGAAGTACCTAAAACTATAGTTCAGTAAAAAAAAGAAAAGAAAAAGAATGCTCGGATTTTTTATGACTATCAATTTTTAAAATTTTTAAAGCAACCTTTCTTAAAAAAAAAAAACCATAATTCATACAGTAATTTTCCCCTAGCTTTTTAGCGCTATAAATATAAATTTAAAACTCTCTAACCGGCAAGGCCGTTTATATACGGCCTAGAATATTTTTGTGATATCTGTACGAACGTATATATACGTGCATATTAAAAATATCAAAGAAATTAAGGCAATATATTAAAAGTACATAAATCCAGGTATAAAATGCCAGGACATTTTTTTGCATTAAATCAAGAAAATAAATGTTTCTGGTAGTAGTTTTAGGAAATTTGTTCTTTCGTAGCAAAAACCCTGGCCGGTCAGAGGGTTAAAAAATATAAATTTTATATGAAATTAAACAGAAAGCGATTCCAAGTAATGTCTTGTAAAGACTATTCGTCGTTCTCAGAGCAGGAAAAATAAAAAAAAAATCTGTTCCGCTTTTGTCAGGACTTAATCTATATTTCCTCTAAATGCGGGTTGAATGTACTGACGGAAAACTCCGGCTCCACTTTTTTGTAATTAAATAACGTTTGCAAGATTTTAATATCTGATGAATATTACCATCCCTGTAGTGCGAAAACCATTTTGTAAAATTTTCTACCTCATTTCTGAGAATTTTAATAAATTGAGGTGCATATCTAAAGAAGTATGTCCTCTACCAGAATTTGCAACACCTCGTACACCACTCAAAAAGGCCTTGCCTAGCTAGTACCCTGCATAAAGTCATTGATGCACCAGTTCTATCTAATACCCAACAAAAAGTTATTGATATACCAGTTCTTTGCGGTCGGATAATTTTGACTCTTGACAAATCTGATAAACATGGAAATTCTGTAGACTAGCACATTTTATTTTTACCTAGATATGTGTTATTTGAAATATTTCCGACTTATTAATTCGGTCTTCCTATATTTACTTACTTGTAGACATAGAAATACTTATACAAAATGAAGCCGTTTTCCTTCCCAGCTTGGGAAACAACAAAACGAAGGTGTGAAGATCCGAGTTGGACGCTCCGCTTCGGAACTTATTCAAAGAATCCATTCACTTTACTGAGCAAATTTATTCCGATATCATAAAATCGAACTGCAGCTCTTTTAGTGTTCAAGGACAGCTCGCGTTGGAACCGTGCCAAGAAAGTTCGAATCTCATTTTAAGGGCGAAAGCATGATTATCCTTCATTTTAAAAATGACTGAAATTGTGTTATTGTTTCCCAATTTTTTAAAAACTTTTGTTCTAGAACTTTATTGTTAGTTCTGTGTGGAAAAGAAGTTTTAGAGAATCTCAAAATAGAGTTAAGCAAAAATCAATTCACGAAGTTTAGAGTTTAAGTAAGTTGAGTTTTCTTTCTTTTGCTCTTCGCTCCAACTTCTTTAACCTGTTCTGATCCTAGTGTTAATTAAATTTTTCTTTGTTCTATTTGCTTTCATCCTCGCTAATTGCTTGATTCACCCCTCGTTCTGGATCTTTTTCATCAAGGTTATTCTTAGTGTGTGCTAGGTCCTAAAACAGAAATGATTCATTTCATTGAGCGAAAGGCTCGGATCCAATAACATAAAAGGGCTGTTTTGCTTATGTCTAATAATAATGGCAAACTGTGATAAATCCTTTGGTTTTAGCTAAAAACAGACAAAGTGTGAGTAAATATATTGATATTAAAAACACTTGTAGCGATTTTTAGTCACTTTTATTTCCTAATAGTTATCTCAGAGTAGAGTGCAGGAAAGGAAAGGGAAAAAAAGGAAATAAGACAGCTTAGCTTAGAAAATGTGGCGAATTCCAAGGGAATCGGAGGAAAAAACTGAAACTTAAAGCAAATTTTCTCGTTGACTTTCCCCGAAGAAATGTTCTAAGTGCTCTAGAAACTAGTGCTGGGTGTTACTAATTGGTTGCTCTCTTGTCTGAAAGTAGGTCAAGAACTTCATCAGTAGCAAATCTTAACTTTACTAACAAACACGGCCCAGCTCATTCTCCTGGGTTATAAATGCCCCTAGAGACGGCAATCTTGTAATTAAAACTTGCCCATGTTTCATTAGTTGAGACTGGTAATTCTATTAGCGGCAATTTTCGTAGATTTTGAAAGAAGATTTAGCACTTGAAACGTGGAAACGTGATCAAATAGAATGATTAAAATTCGTAAAAGAATTAAAGATTAAAAACCGAAAAATTTATTTGTCATTTTTAGCAACATGTTTCCTAGTATTTGCAATCCACAAAAAAAAATCTAACAGATAACCTCCAGAAATTCCTTCAAAATTTTCTGGTAAATTTGTAATTTGAAAAATTTTAAAACAACAACGTTTCCAATCCGGAGAAGTTTAAATTTGCTTATCCGAACTTCTGACAACCGAAGTATTGGAAATCGATTGCTCTGAATCAAAGAATTCGTGAACCAGTCTTACTTGTCAGTTTTAATGTAAAGAAGCCTGAGTTCTTATAAAAATTAAATAATTAATATAATAAAATGAAATTTAAAAAAAAATGAAAAACAGATAATTCCGTTTTTGCTACTTACTACCCTAATGTATGCTTTTACAGCAGGTAAAAGATACTGGGAAAATAAAATAAAAAAAAATGAAAGCTTTACATTATTTCCAAATTGGCTTTTTTTAACGTTTTGTGTGTTTACCTTAGTTAGTAAATATCATGTTCTTCGCTCTTAAATTATAAAATTCACTTCAGCAGCAGTAACGCAAAATAATTCTAAAATGAGCATATCTTTAATATTTTCGATACACAGTCCCGCCCTATGGATAATGTGTTTTTTTTTTTTGTACAGTGTTGCCATTGCTCGCTTTGAAATCGTTTAGTTTGCTAAGCAAAAATTTCATATTTGGGCCTCAAGATGCCCATATTCGGGTGGAAATGTACGTTATTCAAAATTTGATGGCTGTAGGTCGTGTTGTTTTATCAAAATGGGAGAAACGTACGTACATTTGTGCAGATTCCTCATTATTTAATTTCTTTAAATATAATACAGGGCTGCAATATGTGGTGGCAACAGTTTGAAAGGTGAACCGACATTTATCGTGAATCAACGCAGAGTGCCAAAACGAAACTGACAGCCATTCTGGCCTAACGCCCTTTAGGCTAATAATAAAAAATTAAAAATAGCTAAATTAAAAAAATTAAATTAAATTTTAAGGTTTATTTTACGCTATCCGCTAAGATTATGTTGATTCATTTCTGCATCTTCTACACCTTCGGCCAGCTATTGGCCATCCACCAATAAATGGGAAACACAATTTAATTCGTTATTTCAAAATAAACATCGTGTAAGGTTTCTTCTATCTAACGCTTCAAATTTTATTTTATCTAACACGCTATTTTTGTCTTAATAATGCCCAGTAATTTTTATTTCCACCAACAGCTAACAACAGACTACAAATTAGATTGAATTTAAATAACGAAAGCATTTTGAGCAATGTTGATATTGTTTTTGTGACTAATCTCATTCGTCTGATATCAGAACAAGAGCACGAAATTCATCGTTGCAAGGAGACCGGATTGTGCCTGTCCTTGGCAAGAGCCTTGGGCACAATACAGGTGACAGTAAGACTTTGCTCAGCTCATCCACCAGTTTTGAAGGAGAGCACCCCGGGGGGGGGCTAGAAACGGCGAGTCAGAGGGTCTCACACACTTCTGCCTCTACTACCAATCTCTAGAGAGGACTTTCAGCTAGCTGCATATTTAGAGTACTCCCATGTCGCACAGACATTATACATTTAAAAACATCCATGCCCTCTCCGGGATTCGAACTGGGTTCCTTCGATACGGAAATCAGCAACGTTAACCACTTTCCGTTTGTACGGCATTTGCGGTAGACAGCTGTGAAAGCTCACAAGCAAACACTTTATTTGAGTCCACCCTCTATGTCACGATATATGATTTGCTGAGTAATCTTAGTTAGTTCATAAAGCTGGAAGCTGATTCGATTCTGCATTGGCGTGAATGTTTAATTACACACATTGGCGTAATTTGTATTCCTTAGACACCGTAATTATCAATGGATAGGTTTATATAAATGTAGCTGCAACTCTAAGCCGTAGTGTTTAGTTATTATTTAATTCTTGTCTGTTTCCTTATAATTTATGTTTATAATAAAACGTAAGGAAGACCGAAGATAATATGTCAGAAACGCAAATGATTGGACAGGACGCGAAATTTAGATATGATTGTGCTTTCTAAATTACCAAGTTCCAACACAGTTTGGAAACATTGTTGTCTTAGATTCTAACAAAAAGTTAATCAATTAATTAATATAAGAATGAAAATATGGGAAATTAAATACAATTATGGATTATCCCTCAAGCTGGTTTATTGTCACAAAATGCATAGCTGGTGAATTTCGCATAATAAAAGATGGCATTTACGCAGTATATCAAGATAATTACTCAACATAATATAAAAATGCTTTCACATAATTAGGAAATAGCAGACAAATGTTGTCAAAGTCAAAACTAATATATACTTCATAGATCACGAATTCTCAACCTCTTTTGCCCCACAACCATTTGCACAATTGATCATCCCCCTTAATTAGCAAAATTCGATAAATATTTACGCATTTATTTAAATTGAGATTATTTTTAATGTGTTTGATAAATTAAACAAGAAAAAAGCAAAGAAAAAAATCTGAAAGGTTTCAGATTTTAAATTACATCCAAAGGAGCGTTTTCTTAACATTTTGTGTGTTACCTAAATTTATTAAATATCATGTTCTTTGAAGAATTCACTTCAACAGCAATATCGCAAAATAATTTTAAAATGAGTCTATCTTTAGACTTTCCGATACGCAGTTCCGCTCGCTGGCGATAAAAAAGTTTTTTCCTTCCCGTAGAGTGTTGCCATTGCTTGCTTTTAAATCGCTTGAGTTTGTTCATCATATATTCGTTAAAGTTTTACAAAATATGAAATAGATAATAAAAAAATTCTAAATTCCAAATTTGGGCTTCCAGATGAGCATATTCGAGTGGAAATGTACGTTATTCAAACTTGGATGTCTCTGAGTACCGTTGTTTTATCACATTTGGAGAAATATACAACGTATAAGCAGATTATTCATTATTTAACTCACTTGAATGTAATACAGAGCTGTGATATTTGGTGGCAACAGTTTGAAAAGTGGTACGACGCTTTTAGTGATTCGACGCAAAATCGCAAAACGAAAACAATAGTTCTTCAGGGACAAAGACCCTTTGGAGTAAAAATGTTGATAAATGCCAAAACTTGTATAAAAAATGTTTGTTATATTCATAGTCTACAACAAAATTCTTTACAGGTAAATAAAAGGCCGACCGCAGTCCTTTCTGAGACTCTGAAATTCGCCACCAATGGGGAATTCCCCCCCACGGTTGGAGCCATTCTTATAGATTAATTTTGGAGCAGGAAACGTGGAAAATTAGAAATATCATAACCGAGATACCACCTGATCTCCAGTTCGACAGCTGTAATTACTCCCCGAATGTACGTGGTAAGGAAGGAGAAAATTCTTTGCATTCTACCCCCACTTAAATAGACATAGGGAAAGGAGGGTTCCGATCACTGCATCTCTGCTTTAATGAATTATTATCTAGCACAGTTTTTAATTCGAGTGAGTTTTGTAGAGTTAGTACGTTAGTTTATTCTTTATTTCGAAGCAGGATACGAAAACTCTAGAATGCTTTCTCAGGGAATCGAACGGATCTACCGATACAGCTGGAATTTGACTGTAGTTGAAATACAGTTGGCCGTGTTTCCAACTGTGTCATAAATGTATGCAGCGAGCCTTACAATTTTCTAGACAACGTTTTATCAACAACGCCTTATTATATTGATGTCTAAAAAATATCTGGACTAAGAAAAACTCAGGAGAGCAATAGCCCTAGTGGGCCACGGCCTGCAGTGCCCTTTTTCTTCTTTCTCGATCTTTCGGCCTCGGAGTGCATCAGCATATGTCCTGGACAAGTGGTCAGCTTGCCGCAGGCGCCCCTCTGTTTAGTCCCCAAGCGAACTTGGTACTCATTTTATCGACCCACTTAACGGATGAAAGGCTGAGTCAACATTGTCCAGCCCGGAGGCATAGGTCCGGGGTTCCACTGTGCCCCCGAGCGGTCTTTTAAAAAATATCACCATATTTATTTTTCAGGAAACCCGAGATTCATCATACGAAGCTATCATGAATAAAATTATGCAGCATAGATCACTATTTTTGGGGTTTTTTTTCAATTTTCATATAAATACTTTTGACATTTTGGTGCATTGATATGTACTGCTTGACAATTGCTGAACAAAGAAATTTCATTTGGAGTAAATTTAATAATATATAATAATAAATAATACGTACTGATAAAAGAAATAACATTTAGCACATATTTAGTATAGATCTCATAAATTCTTTTTAAAATAAAATGATACAGATTTCGGCCCAATTCGACCCATTGTAGCATTTTAATTTAAACAGCGATCTAAAATGCTCTTTCTATAACTTGTTGTGAGATATGAATTTCTTTATACGGTAAATGACCTTCACGGATATTAACGCAAAATTACATTGAAGACATAATATTGATGACAATAAAAAATGTTTCTTATTTTATCTTTTGTTACCTGTGCTTCTTTACAGAAGAAGCTAGTTTTAAAACTCTTCATGTTTTGGCGATACTACATTGCTTATCTAGCACTTGGCTGCTACATAAAAGTTTATTACCAGAGTGTATATTACACTCATGTCTATAAATTAAGGATAATGCAAAATCAGGCAAAGGAAGAGTTAAAAACAAAACAAATTTGACTTATTTGTAAAGCTTATTTATTAAACAAAAGGTAAAGAGCAAAAAAAGATGCTATATATTTGATATTATTAAAAAAATAGCGATTTTTTCTCCCTGGAGCAAATTACAAAAAAAAACCTATTTACAAAAAACTAATATTACATGGTTGGTATGATTGTTAATACATTGTATGTCTCCCAGACGATGCAATACAGTCCGTACAACGCCTAGGCATGCTGAGTATGAAATTATCGATCTGAGCTTGGGGGATGTTACACCACTCAAAATGCAATGCTCTCCTAAGTTCCAGTAGACATGTAGGAGGAGGTTGACCGGCTGCAACTCGTCGGCCAAGCATGTCCAACACGTGCTCTACTGGATTCAAGTCCGTGAGAATACTGGCCAGTCCATACGGATGATATCCTCCGGTTGAAGGCATTCGCTTGCGATGTTTGCACGGTGAGAACGGGCGTTGTCTTCCATAAACACAAATTGTGTGTCCATGGCGCCCCGAAACAAACGTACGTGTTGTTCCAGAATGCCGTACCGATAGATTTGGCTTCTCATTGTTCCAATTTGAACATGCAGGTCAGTTCTGGAACCCAGAATAATTCCATCCCAAACGAACACTCCTGTACCTCCGTAACGGTATCGTTCAATGATGTTTTCTTGGTGGTAATGGATACCCGGAGCTCTCCATATGAAAGTCCGGCGAGAATCAGACTGCAAGCTAAACCTGGACTCGTCGGAAAACATCACGCAAGCCCACTGTTGCAGTGTCCACAATGCATGCTCTCTACTCCAGGCTAACCGCAGGCGACAGTGAGTTGCAGTAATTGGAACGCTTCTGACAGGTCTACGAGCATATAGACCAATCTGCCCTAAGCGTCTGTACACGGTCTGTCTTGAAATTGTCGTACCAGTGGATGAAGAGAGCTGACGAGATAGGTCTGAGGCTGTGCTCCGCCCGTTTCTTTTGGCAGTAACTGCCAAATACCGGTCCTCACTCGGCGTTGTAACTCTGGGGCGACCTGTGCTGTAACGTCTACTCACATTACCATTATCTTGGAATCGTTGCCAAGGGCTGGAGATGACAATCTGGGCAATTCCAAGTTCGTCTGATACTTCCAGTTGGGTACGCCCACATTCCAGACGGCCGATAATTCTATCACGTAAAACATCATGCAAATGCGTCCTTTGTGTCATAAAAATGCGTCCTTTGTATTCGGTTATTGCACTGAAATGCTTATAAAGCGCCTGCGAACAATTTTACTTCTTTGCCTGTATTCCTTATATATCACTCTCTTACACTCTTGTCATTTTGACGTACCATCGGTGTCATCTGGTGACTTCCTGAAATTTGCATATGGTTCTTGAAGATGTGTGCAGTGATTTTACAGGTGATATATTTATTTTAGAGTTCAATTTCCGCGTGACTCCGAATTATCCTTAATTTATGGACATGAGTGTATATGTAAGCTTTGTCGTTTCCCGTACCATAGTTGGCATTGCCGTCTTACATGATTTTAAGTCTATATTAGAATCCCGGTTATACTTCTTCGGATATAGCAAAGCACACGAGGGCTCTCAGCTGAAGAGGAAGGATGCATTCTAAGCGTACCTTCTCGAAAAATTGGCTCGTATAGTGGGTCTTCGCAGACTTTTAGATGACTTTCCTTTTCTATAAAAAATCGCCTGTTTGGAAATTTTTTTAACTGTAGCTATATTTTTGTAAGGTTAAATGATTGTTTGCAATTTGAATAATTTCATTTTCATGCAAAATTGCGCTTTTTAAGAAGCAATGGAAGGAAGCCTGTGTTTGTGCTCTTTCCGAAGGAAATTATACGTATTTAGATATTAAAAATGCTGTGAAAGCCATGATATTTCGGAATCTAAGCAAAGATAGGTAATATGGTCAATAAGAAAGTCGAAAACGGAATGTTTCGAATGATGAAAATGTAAGAACTTTAATGTTAAACGAAAATCTTCGAAGCAAAATGCTAGCTGCATAATCATTAAAATGCTCAGTGTCAAGTGCAAACAAAGTGATTAATGCTGATTTGTGTCTTAAAAGGGCGAAAAACATAATGTGCATCGTCTTTCTCCATGTCATACAGCCGAAAAAAGAACGCGCCGTAGAATTCTCTATGAGAAACAATTATTCGGACAAAAATGGAAAAATTAGAAAAACGCCCCTTTAGGCGTAATACAAAATCTGAAAACTTTCAAATTTTTTTAAATAAATTTAATCTATCTGTAAATTATCTCTACTATTAAATGAAGAAGAATTTGTAGATATTATATGTTGGTTAGTTCATCGAATTCTCGTAAAACGACGGCATCTACATCCGCCAAATTTTTAATATATGTAGTCTTCCACCCAAACATGTTTAGTGAAACATGAACAGGAACCTAATGAAATTTTGATTAACAGACTAAGCAATTTAAAAGAGAGAAGCAGGAAACCTGTTTGAAATAAAACATTTTTATTTCCAGAATACAAAACTGTTGCCATTTTGTGAAATGTAAAACATTTTTGTTAAATTTTAATCAATAATCTCGGCGTTTCAAAGAATGAGCTGCTACTACCCGGAGTAAAATACTTTTATCTTCCAGAGTGTTGCCATTCAGTAAAGCTTAATATTTACTCTCATATTTAATGCGACTGTTCCGGAGTAACAAACTAAGCTACTGAGAAACAAAACACAAGGTTCATAAAAATGTATATTTTCTACTTTTTAATCTGCTGGATTCATAAATGCATTTAAATCATGATACTATCTAACAGCAATTCCTGTCTAAAAAGTTAATATTTTGATGAGATAACATTTCGGACTCATTAAAATTATAATATATTTTTTCATTCTGTATGATAATTACTTTAGGCGGCTGGTCATGCAAAAGCCTAGCAATATAAAAAATTAAAAAGTTATGAATGCTTCAAATTCATTACGAGTCTATTTCATTAAAATATTTCTCTTTAAAGAAGATGGGTATTTATTTAGGAAGAGTTTACGACGCTACTGCCGTTTTTCTGTTTTACAAATTCAAAGAACTTAATGC
>KK119600.1:343223-366235 GCA_000611955.2 Stegodyphus mimosarum | reverse complement strand
TTGTTTTCTTGGTCTGTGAGCTTAATTTTTTTATTCTTATATTTTGTGCATTCTTTGCTTTAAAAGTGGTTGAATTATGCCGTTTTTATGCCTTATGTGAAGGCATAAAAACGGCATAATTGCATGCAATAGATGTAGAATTATCAAAAATTTAAAAGTTTAAGTGCCGAGTTGAGTACGAACCGCCATTTCAAACTAAGTAGAATAGTGAATTAAGTCAGTTTTTGCAACTTCAATATCTTTTTTCCGAGTGGGACCAAAAGTAAACTTGTCAGTTTTAAGCAACAAAAAAATCTACCTTCTTGCCTGCTGCTCGAATTATAATTTTATCTCTAATTTTAATTCCAAAAATTGTTTTTTTAACCGTATTTAGTGTTTTATGGATTTCTGTATTTTACAATTTTATTGATGTTTTGATCCTAATAGTTTTTTAGGTTGTGCGAGTTACGTTATGGACGTCACTAAAAAAATTGCCTTCGGAATCCATTTTAAACCCATTTTACAATCCGTTTTGTAAAAAAAGAGTTATTTATTCTGTCCATTAGGTGCAGATGTCGCGCGAAAAAATCGTTCAAATGACTTGAAAGTGGTCAAAATGGATATTTTCGTTGAAATATGACACCCGAAGGTTTTCACGATTACAGTATTTTCTTTGCTTCATACCAGGCAGTAAAGCAAAATCTTTCAGTTTATTTAGTTTTGAACATCTAGAGAATCACTTTGATAAAATCACTCACTCAACGAACAGTTAATAGAATCAATTAAAGAAAAGGCTTAAAAGTATTATTAAAATTAATATGAATGGATTTGGAAAAAAGTGATACGATTATGCTCAATTATTGGGGCAATCTAATTATTGGTTGCATTATGAATTACATAGAAAATGAGGTGGTACACCGGAGGAAAAAAGGATGGGATCATAGTTCTGTATTTCCCGTTCTATTTGACCGAATTGACGAAATGCAAACTGCGTTTTTATATCTTGAAAGAGCGACTTAGGATATATATTAGATTTATATATAGCGTTGTTCTAATATAGGCATTTTGACACAAAATCGGACTTTTTATGAAATGCCATGCCGTTTTTTTCCACATTTCGATTTTATGACTTCAATTATGCCTAGATATTAAATTTTGTAATATTTGGCGAGAAATTTATGGAGAAATTAAAAAATTTATCTTGGCGCATTTTTTTCAGTTTGGGCCAAGAATAGTTTACTTGGCGAATTTCTTAATTCATTGCAGCCTGTGCGTATGGCATGAAACACCGATGACGAGCTAGACTCGTCATAATACCGGAAGGGGTTAACAATGTGTAAAATGGATATTAATTAAGAATATGTAAGAAATATAAAATGAAACAAGTTTTTTTAATAAAAAATTAAATGGTTATTTCATGCACAGTTTTTCATTAATAAATCGTACCGGAAGGGGTTAATAAATAAAGGCAACACACAAAACGTTGAAAAAACAGATTTTCAGATTTTTTTTTATTTTATTGCGGTAACTTGTTAAATATGTTTTTGCGCCGCCATTATCATCCGACCATAAGAGTAGAAATCCATTCTTCTCCACAGTCCATTCTTGATACGGTCTTTAATGCCATCCGCTGTTCTTCAAAGCGTGTGGTGAGAAATGGACTACAGACTAAAAGTTTATAAGGTATTTCTCCCGCCTTTGTAGCATACCTTCGTGGCGGAATGGTCAGCACACTCGGCGCGTCTTCGAGAGTTCCGTGGTTCCAGTCCCGGCGAGGGCATTGCCCATTAACCATCTCTCCTGCTTTTAAAAAAAAACTAATGACTCTACAGTGGCGCCCGAACTAAAAAAAGTAGTGGATGAGGATTTGGCGATTGAGACCCCTAACTCCCAGTCGCCCTTTAAAGGGGGAGTATATAAGATATTTCTCCCGCTTTTGTAGCGGGGTGTAATGGTCAGCACGCTAAACGCGTATTCGATAAGTCTGTGGTTCGAGTCCTGGCGAAGACATTGCTCATTTTTCACGTCTCCTGCTTTCAAAAAATACCTAGGATGAAGGTATTTGTTGTAATCCTCTGGAACGAGACGATTATTTTTGACTTTCCCTGTACTTTCCTTTTTGGTTTGTCAAACGAAAGGCATTTATGTCGTGTTAACAATTATTTAGCACCAACAACAGTAACACATGTTTTGTCATTATATGCGTTATGAATATGAAGGAAATTATGTAACTGAAAACAATTACAAATTGCATTGTGCCCCTTTCACAAATGCGTTTGATTTCACTTCAAAATCTACTAAAAATAGAATTTCGCAGTTCTATGCGATTAATTTTGGAATGAGAGAAACATTCAGAATTCTAAAGAGGACAAATAAAGGCCTAAAGCCTACTTAATATGGCTTCGATCGATTCACTTCAAAGTTTTAATCGTGACTGTCACCATATGTTGTTTCAAAGTTTGTAGTTCCTATGGGAACCTCTAAGAAATCACTCACGCAATAAGAACTTTTATCGTTACTTTCAAAGCTCTAAATGGTTAACGAGAAGCACGGAACATGATTGTAACGTTATGTTTCGGGGATAATTTTATGCTACAAGTTACATGACCGTTTCCATGACCACTCTCGTCAGTACCTGCCGAGTATAACGACCAATGTAATTTTGCTAGCTTATGCAAATTTCATACCAACATTACACTTTGTAATGAGTAGTTGGCATCTTACTTTTACACAATTAAAGACATTTCTTCAAAATGTTACAGGGTTTTTATTCTGCATGGGTGGTTCTCGTGATTTTATGTCTTGAATCTGATCATATTTCGAGTTTGCATAAACCTATGAGATTAGAAATAAGTTAATGATTTAAAAGTTGCTATCGTTATTTCATATGAATTTATAGACTGATCCATTCTCACAACACAAATAAAAAAATATGTGAAAGCTTTCAGAGGGGCGTTTTTTTTCAAACGCAATTGAAAGGGGCGTTTTTTCAATGTTTTGTGTGTTACCTTTATTTAACAAATATCACGTTCTTGGAGCTTAAACCATCAAATTCAATTCAACAGCAATATCTCAAAAAATAAATTTAAAAAAAATCTGACAGCTTTCGGGTTTTGCATTACGCCCAAAGGGACTTCTTTTAACGTTTAATGTCATACCTTTATTTATTAAATATCATGTTCTTCGCACTTAAACCATAAAACTCAATTCAACAGCAATAGCGTAAACTAATTTTAAAATAAACATATTTTTAGAATTTCCGATACACAGTCTCGAGCGCTAGAGGTTAAACATTTTTTTCTCTGTACAGTGTTGCCATTGCTCGTTTTGAAATCATCCAGTTTGTTAATCAAAAATTCGTTAAAGTGTTACAAAATACGAAAGCGATAACAAAACAAATTTCAAATTTCAAATTTGAGCTTCCAGATACCCATATTCGGGTGGAAACTTTCAACATTCAAAATTCGATGGCTCTAGGTACCATTGTTTTATCACAATGCGAGAAACCTACATACATTTATGCCGATTCTTCATTATTTAATTTCTTTAAATATAACACAGGGCGATAATATTTGGTGGCAACAATTTGGAAAGTGATACGCCGTTTATAGTGATTCAACGCGAAATGCCAAAATAAAACAAATAGCCCTTCTGGGCTAAGGCCTTTGGGCTAAAAAAAAAAAAGAAACCTCGCGCATAAAATATCCGTGCTTGAAGATGCAAGCGATGATAATGTTAATGGAACGCTTTGAAATTGTTGAGTTTGTTAATAAAAAATTCGTTAAAGTTTCACAAAATATGAAATAGATAATAAAACAAATTCCAGATTCGTGCTTTCAGATGCTCATATTTGAGTGGAGGACTACGTTATTAAATAATTTGGTGTCTATATGTACCGTTGTTTTTTCACAGTGCGAGAAACATACATACGTACATGCATTTATGCAGATTCTTCATTACTTAATTTTTTAAATATAATGCAGGGCTCTAATATTTCGTGGTATTAATTTGCAGAGCGTTTCAGACTTTTATAGTGAACTAACTCAAAATGCGAAAACGAAATCAGTAGCCCTTCTGGGCTAATGTCCAGTTAGGTTAGAAAAGTCTGAAAGGTTTTGAGATTTAAAGACCGCCGAAAAGGGTTTGCTAAGGTTTTTTACACTCTCGCTGAGCTCGAAGTTTACCAGTCTTCTGTCACATTCACTCCTACTAACTAACACATTTTTTCTTGTCTTTTTAGCTTCCTTTATTTCGTACAAGAAAGTAATAAATGCATAATTTTGCCGATTAATACCTATGTAATACAAACAGTAATTGAAAACTTGCTTTGATTGTAGTCTGAAAACTTTGCAGAGTTTTATAAAATACCATTCTTTAAAGGCTTTATAAAATTTCTACATGATTTTCAAAACAAAGCTTTTATAGACTTCTGTCCTACGAAAACCTTTCGCAAAGAATTTCGGGTATCACATTTCAACAGAAATATTCATTTTGACCATTCTCGAATCCAAATGGACGATTTTTTTGTGGGAAGTCTGTACGTACAGAGAGAATAAAGGACTCTTTTTGTCCAAAACGGACTATAAAATGGATTTAAATTGGAATCAAAAGGAACTTTCGGGGACATCTCTACGTACGTAGTGTAACATAGTAGTACGTAATATATATAGTCTCTACGTGTAGTATACTCAAAATCGGTTAGCCATAGAACGTTGAAATTTTGCATGTGCGATTTCTGTAACATCTAATTGTGCACCTCCCTTTCTATCGCAGTTGGCAGAACCAAAGATATATATATATATATATATACAAATCCCTTCACCCGGGTTAAAAGTCCTTACTCGGCCTTTATTTTCGCCATCATTGGCAGTAGTTATATACTTCTAATTACAAAAGTGTTTTAAATGAGGAAAATGTTCATGTTTTGATTATGCGAAATTCAAAAAAGTATTAGTTTCCCATAAAAAATGAAATTTTTTTTAATGTAGTCTTCCGGTTTCTATACTTGTATTTGAGAAAGTTTTGCATGAAAAAATAAAATTAAAAGAAATTTGACTGCCGTACGACAGAAATTGAGGGGGATATTTAATTCCAAAATTTGCAATTTTTGATGTCCATTTAAACTTGCCTTGAGTGATCGGTTGCTTAAGTTAGAATAATTCAAAAAATAAGCTATAATGAAATGCAGCGAAAAAAGCGTATTATTTAAATAGGTCGTACGGGGAAATTATACGGTGTCCACATAAGATTTTTTAAAGAAGCATTTCTATGGAGGATTATTTAGAAGATTCTACTGGAATTCCTGTAGATCTCTATCAGTCTGTATAAAATTTCTTTGTTAGAGGAACACTAATATCATCCCCCCCGTTTTGATTACTGGTAGATGGAAATGTGACCCAAGTTAAAACATTTCGCCTCAAGTTAAAACATTTCGTTTACTAGGACTAAATGTTTAATTAATTACGAGAAGGCACTCCACGTGATTATCCTCTCATCCCCCCAAATAAAGCACCTTTTTTGCACATGTCAGGGAATATATCAGCGTTTGTATATGTACAGGGGTAAAAAAACGAAAATAAAGGATTTTTATAAAGTCCCGGACCCATTTTGATATTTAATAACTCATAAAATAATGAAGATATAAACAAAACTCACGGCATTTATTGATGGAATAACTTATATATTTTCCTTTTCAGGTTTGAATATCTTTACTTTTGTAAATATCGTCTGCGGTGTGGTTCATTTCAGATAATTTCACTTTCCAGTCTAAATATCTGTACTTTTCTAAATATCGTCTGCTTATTAACTGCATTTTCCTCTCTTTTGTTTTTGGCAACTATTGTTTAGCAACTATACCGTGAGGCACAAAGGGATTCTCCAAAGGTTAATGTGTGGTGTGGACTAATGCACGACCGAGTCATTGGGCCTTTCTTTTTTACAGAAAAGACGGTCTCATCAGTCGTATACTTAGACATGTAGGAAAACTTCGTATTTCTACAACTAGAAGAGCTTCAGCCACATGTCTTTTTGCAACAAGATGGTGCACCACCTCCATTGGGGTACCATCGTTCGTAGTTCTTTGAATGACAGTTTTACAGGAAGATGGATTGGGCGAGGAGGTCCGATTCTTTGGCCACTCAGATCACCTGATATAACGCCGCTGGACGTTTTCCTTTGGGGATTTGTAAAGCAATTGGCAATAATTTATAAAATCGTCTGCATTATTTGTTTCCAGTTTGTTTTGGAATTTTTGTGTTTTTTAGCTCTGTGCAGCCATGAATGTTAAACGAAAAGAAACTTTGCCTGAAATTCGAAAATTAGTTATTAATTTGCGTATTGAACGTGTAAAATCTATTAGAGAAACTGCTGAAACAATTAACTGGAGTCATTCAACAGTTTTCAATATCATTAAACGATATAAAAGATTCATATGATTCAGGATAAAAGAAGACCTGGCCGACCATCAAAGCTATCCAATGGAATAAAGCGAATTATCGTTCGAAATATTAAAAAAAATCCAAGAATGAGTGCTCCTAAAGTTGCTGCTGATTTACAAGTATTATGTGGAGTAATTTTTAATCCTGAGATTATTAGAAGAGTAATTCGATCTACTGGATATCACGGTAGAGCAGCCGGGAAAAAATTCTTCGTAAGTGAAAAGAATAGAAAGCTCAGACTGGCTTTCGCAAAATCCAACATAAATAAGGATTCTGATTACTGGAATGAAGTTATATTTGCTGATGAGAGTAAATGTAATATATTTGGTTCTGACGGTAGAATCTTGGCGTGGAGAAAACCCAGGGAAGAATTTCGCAAACAGAACTTGGTGCCGACAGTAAAACATGATGGAGGAGGAGTTATGGTATGGGGGTGTATGTCGTTCGTTGGAGTTGGTAATCTTTTTTTTTATTGACAGTATAATGGATCAGTACAAGTATATTGGCATATTAAATCAAAATTTGAAATCTTCAGCACGAAAATTGAACCGTCATAACGATTTTAAATTCTACCAGGACAATGCCCCCAAGCACATTGCTTTGAACGTTAGACTCTGGCTGAGGTATAACTGTACTGAAATAATAAAAACACCACCATAAGCTCCAGACTTAAATCCCATAGAGAATATTTGGCAAGAATTGGAATGAAGAATTCGCAAACACACCATTTCTTCAAAACAACAATTAAAATCGGTACTTAAAGAAGAATGGAGTGAAATAAGTCCAGAAATCACAAAAAAAATTAGTCGAATCCATCCCAAGAAGATTAAATCATGTTTTAAAAGTAAAAGGAAATTCAACAAAGTATTAGAACCTTTCAAAAAGTAAAATTTTTGGATAAATATTTGATGGAAAAATAAGTGTCCCATCACTTATGTGAGCCATTTTTTGCTCTTCTAAATAATTGTATTTTAATTAAACTAATATTTTAATATTTTGAGAAAATGTATGTTATGTAATAATTGTTACTAAATTTAAGTATGAAATACACCCACAAAAAATTTTTACATTTTTTAAAAATTTATTCTACTACAGTTTCCTTTTGCAAAGCACACGTGTCTCATCCCTTTTGTGAGACACTGTAGCTTTCTCTTCAAAAATTGTTTGCGTTGCACGGGAATATAAAACAGTTTTAATTACAATTCTAAATAAGAAGCTAAATAAATACGAAATTCGTAACTGTATTTTATGTCCAATTTTCAAAGCTGAAACTCCTTTTCTTTACGCACAATGCCATTAATCAGTAGAACTGTAACACAAAGCAAGCAGCCACACGTCAAAATCCATTGTTAATTTTCTGGGAAAAAAGTGGAACAAGAATCGAGTATCAAGGTCACACCCTTCACATGTATTCCCATTAAATCACCTGATGTATCAACCGCGGACGTTTGCGCTTTTGGATTTTTAACAGATGGATTGTCTAGTAATTGACCTACAACCCTACTTGGACTTTGGAAAGCTGTTCAAGAGGAATTGGATAAAATACCTTTTTGGATACTAAAAGGCTTTATTGTCTTGGAAATTCCGATAAAAAAAAGCAGTGAAGAACAAATATTATCAAATAGAGCATTTAAAACACAAATGTTTTAAGGAAAATATATCCGTAAATACAATGAAATCGTCCAAAAAATGTGCGAACAGCCTCTGTATTTGTATCAGAAGTAATAGACGTATCTATCATCTCTATCTGCGGATGATAAATCTCTATGGAAAGTTGTTTCATCCCTTGAAAGATGCCACACTAACATTCCGCCCTTAAATGGCCAGAATGGAATTGCCTACACGGAACTGGAGAAAGCTGAGTCGCTAGCCGATCACTATGCTTCACAGTTCATCACAAACAACATATCACACCCTGCCACAGAAGCTCTTGTATCACAAACACTGTCAAATGTTACTCCACAACCAGACGCGAACAACATCCCTCCTGTCGTTCCATCGGAGGTCTTTAAATACATTTCGAAGCTGAAATGCAAGAAAAGCCCAGGCTTAGACCACATCTCCAACAAGATGATAAAGTCCATGGGTAAAATCATGCTATTCAAGTTTATCAAAATCATAAATGCCATTCTGTCCCTGGGACATTACCCTATAAGTTGGAAGACAGCCATAATATCACCTCTACTGAAGCCTGGGAAAACATCAACTGAAGCAGCCTCCTATCGCCCAGTGAGCCTACTGTCTGGCCTGAGCAAAATAACATAATATGTCATCTTCCAGCATTTATTGCAGTTCACAGAAGAAAACAACATCTTACCAGCCGACCAGTATGGGTTTCGTCGAAAGCATTCGACGGTTCATCAATTATACCGCGTCACGGAGATGATCTGTTCTGGGTTGCAAGAAAAGGCTATCACAGGGACTGTGCTGCTGGATGTAGCAAAGGCCTTCGACAGCGTCTGGCTGGAGGGCTTACTATACAAAATCCACACCCTGGGCTTCCCAGGATACATCACCAACATCATCAAGTCATACCTCCCAAACAGGCACTTTGTCGTTCGTGTAAGTCACTCAACATCTACACCCAGAGTTATTGAGGCCGGGGTCCCCCAGGGGTCCCTTTTTGGCCCTTTGCTTTTTAATCTTTACACGAAAGATATTCCATGTACACAACATACAACGTTAGCAATGTACGCTGACGACACGGCAATCCTTACTCAAAGTGCATCTTATGGCTCAGTTCTACAAGCATTACAGAATCACATCCATGCACTGGAATCCTGGCTAGTTATGTGGAAAATACAGATCAACGTGTCTAAATCAGACGCCATCCTCTTTACCAGAAGAAGATGTGATATGATGCAAGTCATCAGGATGTATAATGCGTCTATCCCCTGGAAGAAGCAAGCCCGATATTTAGGAGTTATTCTTGATAGTACACTCACATGGGCCTCCCACATTACAAGTATTCTTGCCAAGTTCCGAGTACGTAAGCGTACACTCACCCCCCCTTAATTGCTCGGAACAGCGTTCTCTCAATAGACAATAAGTTATTCATTTACAAAACCATGTTACGTCCCATCCTAACCTATGCCTGTCCTGTTTGGGGTTATGCCTGTAAAACGTCCATTAAAAAAATTCTAGTTGTTCAGAATATTGTTTTAAGAGAGGCGGTGAATAGCCGTTGGTTCATTCGAAACACGGCGATACATCGTGAGCTCAAAGTTAAAGAAATCCAAGAATATATGGCTGTATTGGCCAAAACGTTTTATGAAAATATCTCTAAAGTGCGGAATAGCACAATTCCTATATTAGTGTATGATGTAAATGCTCTGCATAACAAGAAACGCCCTAGGGCGATCCTTAGACATTTAAACAACTAGTTTTGCATATATGTTCCTTCTAATTTTTGTTGCTGTATATGTCATGTATTTCTGTAAGTGTAACTGTATTTGTAAATTCGCCAGCATTCATTTGTTTACTTTTTTGTTTGTACTCTTATATATAACAGTATATATAATATTCATAGCAGTTTAATTACTTAAACTTAATGCTTAATGGAAAGACATATTAGTTTATAGTAAAACACAGTTAAGCCTTATTGGCAATTTCTTTTTCCTTGCCTTTCAATTGGTTGTTGCACTTTTTGCTCAAGATTATCTCCGCCGGATTGGCGCTACGCTGCATCTGATCTCCATTGGTTCATTATTCTTCACTGAAAAAGTTATGTTTTTCTCCTACATCTATGTGTTTATTGTTCTACGAATCAACGCTCCTATTAGGAGTATCAGGAACTCTAAATATTCGAAAATCGCATTTTATGGTTATGCCGGGATAGCGAAGATTTTCGCGGGTACCCATCTTAGCGACACCCACGCCTGAACCGAAGTAATAGGCGCAGCAAAACAAACACAAATATAGCGCCATCTGTTGAGGAAAATGCAAAATGAAATGTGAAAATCTGAGCTACTAGAATTACGAAAGCGCTACGAACTTTGCTGCTGCGAGAAATCGAGAAAAAGCAAAGAACAATAAGGTAAGACGTTGCAGGTTTTGACTTGTTACGGTAGCGTTAACTATTATTCAAACTCCTAACAGAAGTTAAGCAAATTATCACTGAGTCTAGACAGAAATGCAGGTTAAGGAGCTTAAGAAGGTTTTAAAGTAAACAATTTTACTAAATCAGAGCTGGAACATAAATGCATGATTCGTGCTTACAATCAGCCAAACGCTTGCGGCGATGTATCTTAAGTAAGAGTAAATTCAAATTTAAAATTGAGTGTAATAACCTAGAGCTACACAAATGTTTTAACACGAAGCTGGCTCTGGTGTAACAAAGATAAATGTCAGCAGCAAACAATTCAAGCCGAAGAATGCAAGCTTAACTGAGCTATCGAAAACCTAGTAACGTGGTCTCGAGAGGCAGAAACATGCTCTGTCTGACAATCCGAAAATCTCACCTTAAATACTCTGAAAGTAAACTTGCATTCTGGTAGGGAAACGGTAGGGATAAGTGACAGTAAATATCTAAATCATAAAATAGCTAGTTAATCAAAATAATAATGAAGATTAATCTTGGACAAATAACAAAATCTAACTTTTCTGATGTTTCCCGGCTCCTACAGTTATATTTGGAAAAGTTTTATACTCGTTATGAAAAAATAAAATTAGAAGAAATTTGACCCCGTACGACAAAAAACGACCGGGATATTTAATTTCAGAATTTGCAATTTTTGATGTCATTTTCAACTTGCCTCGAGAGATCAGTTCATTAACTTACAATAATTTGAGGAGATAAGTTTAAATGAAGTGCAGCAAAATTGTGTATAATTTAATAAACCGTACAAGAGAGTCATATGATGGCCACATCATATTTTTTTAATTGTCTGCTAAAGGAATATAATTTCAAGGATAATACTCAAGGATGTCTGATAAAGAGCATGCCTGTCGACGAATTTGTCCAATGTGCAGGAGATTTTAAATGTGCTGTTATTAAAATAATAATAATAACATAAGTAACATTGTAATAACTCTTTACACCTGAAAAAATGTAAGTGAATACATTTGATTGTGAATAAATGAAAGAAAAATCACCCGAGTCATATAAAAATAATATATCCTTAAAAAAAGAGATGTAATGAGAAAATTGCATGTTTTTATAAAATTTATTAAAAATTCATAAAAAGTGTTTCTGCTTTCTTTAACATGTTCATTCATTCTGCTTTAATCTTTTCGGGATAAGTTTTAACGTTGTTGTTTATAATAAGAATACTCTGCAGAACAATAACAATTAAAAAAACGTCTGAAGGCTTTCAGATTTTATGTTACACCCAGAGGGGCTTTTTTTAACGTTTTGTGTGTTACCTTTATTCATTGAATATCATGTTCTTCGCACTTAAACCACATAAAATTCAACTCAACAGCAATATGGCAAAATAATTTTAAAATAGCATATCTTCAGAATTTCCGATACACGGTCCCACGTGCTGGAGATAAAAATGATTTTTTTTTTCACGTACAGTGTTGCCATTGCTCGCTTCGAAATCGTTGAGTTTGTTAATCAAAAATTCGCTAAAGTTTTACAAAATATGAAATAGATAATGAAACAAATTCCAAATTTGGACTTCTAGATGCCCATATTCGGGTGGAGATGTATTTATTCAAAATTGGATGGCTCTAGGTACCTGTTTTATTACAGTGTGAGAAACATACATACATTTATGCAGATTCTTCATTATTTAATTTCTTTAAATATAATACAGGGCGATAATATTTGGTGGCAACAGTTTGAAAAGTGAACCAACGTAGAAAATGAAACGACGCGAAATGTCGTTTTGAAGCTAATAGTCTTTTGGGTCTAACGTCCCTTTGGGCTAAAAAAAAAGAAAAAAGAAAGAAAGAAATCTTCTGGGTGATGTTAAATTATGAAACTTTTCAGTTTTATTTTATTTTATTTTATTTGAAAAATGGTGATTAGTCTCGAAACACGATTTTTTGTTAATTCACTTTAAATGTGTTGTTTTTTTCACTGGAGTTATAAGGTATTTCTCTTGCCTTCTTCGCATGCCTTCGTGGTGTAGCGGCCTGCATGCTCGACGCGTAACCGAGAGTCCATGGTTCGATTCCCGGCGAAGGCGTTGCTCATTTTTCATGTCTCCTGCTTCGAAATAACCTAATGTCTCTACACTGGCGCCCGAACTAAAAAGGTGGTGGATGATGATTCTCCACCACCGCGATTTGGCGATTGGGTCCCCAAAATCCCACTCGCCCTTTAAAAGGGGGAGTATATAAGATATTTCCCCCGCCTTCTTCGCATGCCTTCGTGGTGCAGTTGTCTGCATGCTCGACGCGTAACCGAGAGGTCCGTGGTTCGATTCCCGGCGAAGGCGTTGCTCATTTTTCATGTCTGATTCTTCCAAAAAAACCTAATGTCTCTACAGAGTTTGTTGCCATTCAGTAAAGTGTAAGATATTTGTCTTCAAATTGAATCTGTTTGTTATTAATTAACAAATTAAGCTATTCAAAAGCAAAAATGTAGTTCTTAAGAATATTACTTTTTAACTTTTGAATCTGATTGATTTAAATAAAAACGCATTTAGTTCATGATATACTTAATTAAAAACATTAGATATTGTTACAGAATGACGTTATTACGACGAAAATAATGATCGCAGTAGAAACGCAGAGATCGAGGAGCTATTTTCCACGCTCAAATGAACGAGTGAATGAATTATAAAGAAAACATAAGATACGGCCTTATATCATTTCAACTTTATATATCAATGGTATAAGGGTTAAGCCCAGATACCTTTTTTTTCTGTGCCTAGGGACCAAATTTCAATGGCCGGGACTTAAAAATGAAACAAATATCAATAAAAGATCAATCTGGGGATTGATAAAAATTTGATGGGGGTATTCTAAAATAGGAATTAAAAAAAAATAAGGTAAACCGCACATATCTTTCCTTAGGAGTCTATGCTTTACTGTATGATTATTAATGCTAAAAATTTTGCTAAATAAGGGTAAATTTTAAACTGAAATTCTGAATAACCAGTATAAATTTTAAGTCATTCAAATTCCCTTTCCGAAATGTTTTCATTCCTGAACATAAAAAGCTGTCTCGTCTCGTATTGCTTACTTAATGCGCAAACGAAAGAGAATAGTAAATAATTTTGTGGTTTTTTTTTATTTAATTCAGTGTTCAATCTTTGAACCCCACAAACACTAGCAAGCGAATAATCGTTTTAGTGTGTGAACAAATACGTAAGACTTAAGAAGGGTTAACTACCCTTTATTTCTCAGAATAAGTACAATCAGTTCCTAACTCGGAACTTACATCAAAGCCTCCACTTGGGCTTGTTCTTAAATAATTAAGAAATTAAACTAAACTAAAGCTGACTAAAGATATAGCTGAAGCTATCAAGATTATAAGTAGTTGGCCCCTAAAACGTAATTAATCAGCGAAGACAACACATCCGAGAACGACCGAGCGGAGTCGGGAACTGTACTCTGGTGCTTTGCTGTGAAACCGTCTTCACCGTTATAGCTTGATAGCCTGAAGGCTGTGTCGCTGATTGTCTCAGCATGTTTATAGTAGTTCTCCGACGACTGTAAAAGTGTTTTTGCAGCTGTCTTAAAAATACTAGCCAATAAAGTGTGAGGCCTTAAGTATGGCAGAGCGTAGCAAAGCTAAGAGAGATGTAGCCAAAAGGCAAACGCGCGCTAGTCAGAAACTCAAACTCTCTTTCTCACGAAGTCGGCGAAACATCGACTTACGTACTACTCTTTACTCATCTGCATTCACTGCGTTTCTGAAATTACATTCTGGTAGGAAATTGTAAGCTGAAACTAGAAAGACAGGACAGGTGCATAAGCTTGAAATAACTGTTAACAGAATTAGGATAAACCTTACAAATTTTTTAAGCTTTATGCTTATCTGTAATGAATGTAAATGCTACAAGTAACATGCATGTGTGTTATAAAAAAAATACTGCATCCTTCTCTAAGACGACCACCCAAGATTCTAGTTGATTTCGGTTTCCTCTGGAGGTATTCGTCTTAGAGAGATGATGTTCAGTACAGATATTTGTTTATATTCTTGGAAATACTGACCACGTTTAGAAGGGATCGTCTTAGAAAGGATAGTCCCAGGTGAAAAAGAAGGTGGAAAGGTCTTAGAAAGGTGCCTGAATTTAGACTTTCTAAAATAGTTTTGCAGACAGCATAAACTTCTTATGTTAACATTTCTTACATTTAACGGTCTCGTCTTTCAATAATCCTGAATATTTGACGTGTTTCTAATCTAAAGACTGGCACTCCAGAGAGCATTTGAAAAGTTACATTTTTGTTTTCGCAAGTTTTATGTTATAGTCACAAGGCAGAATTCTCCATGAATATTATAATCTTTTGTTTCTTTCTTAAAAGTTTTCGAATGACATTCTACTAGCCATTCCGCCGTATACATACATATATGAGATAGAAATTATATAAATTAAAATTCTGTATGCATCAATCTGTTACGAATCTGTACGTACGCTTATATATATAAATATAGCAATAATTCACTATAAAGTTTTCTTATTATAATTTATAGTGAATTATTACTTTATTACTTTGCAGCTTTAGTGCAAGTCTTGGGCTTATTAATTTCCTTTTAATTACTTTTATTATGAATTTATATTCAACTAATAGCAGCTTTTAGCGCTATTTTAGTAACAGCCTGCTCTCTGTGTATTATCTCCAAGAAACGTTATAGTTTTGTCGCCAATTTAGGCTAAACTGTCTTTAATAGAAAACCACATATTACAACAACCCTTTTACTTCCATCACTTAACACTTGCATTCCAGTCATTTGGTTTTAAAATTTCACAGGCAAGTTGTTTAATTTTTGCTTACTAGTTTGATTTTTAAATTTCTTATTTACTACAAGTTTTTAACTTTTAATTTTATGGATTATTTCATTTTTTGTCTTCTTATGTTTTTTAAAATTTGTTCTTGAATTTATACTTTTGTTTTTACTTTCGTATTTGAAATGAAAAAAGAGTGTAGGGGATATATCTTCTAAAGTAAGCATCTCGTTCAGATTAATTGTATTTGTCCTTAGTGACAAACTTTAATTTTAAAGACTGATTGATTTTTAAGAGGATTCTTTTGGTTTAAGTAGACTAATATCTTTATTTTGGTTGAGTATCAATTGTGAATTATGATTTGAATCTAGCAAATAATTTGACGCTTACTTGGAAGTAAGACGAAACACTGTCTCTCGTTTTAGTTGTTGTTAATGGATGGTAGATCGGTTTATCCCCTTGATAAGACAATTAATCTGCTATCAATGGCAATAGCTGGTTTTTCAATACCTAAATATGTTTTACTTTTGATTTTGGCTTTTTTGCAAATTAAAGTTTTCTTTAATTGTGTTTAAAGCAAAGGAGGACTAAAAATTCTATTTTTAAAATTCTGAAAAATACCTTTTCAATGATGGTTTTAAATTGAATTTCTGTTCCTTGGAGATGTAATATGGAGAGTTTTCTTTTTATAATTTATAGTGAATTATTGCTTTATTACTTTGCAGCTTTAGCGCAAGTCTTGGACTTATTAAATTACTTTAAATTACTTTTATTATGAATTTATATATATATATATATATAAAGGTAGAGTAAATCAGTATACTAACTAAATGAGTAGACGCAGAGTATAAGATTATTTATTTAAAATGGGTTGTTCAAAATAACAGTACCAGAAGGTAGGAAAACAAATATGGCAATATACAATTATATTCTATTTTCATTTAACACCATAAGAGACTATACACGTACTTGGTAAAGGAAATACGTAATTATTTAAGACATAGTTGCGCAGTTTTTTAATCTTAACCAGAATATAGTGGAGTGAATACAAAGTGTTATACAGAGCGAGTACGAGCGCATAGAGTATGGCAAAGTACAGCAGTGGAACGACTGAGGTAGCTCAACGTTGGTTATTTGACCCGGGTTTGAATTCCAGAAAACAAGTTGATTGCACGGACGATTTCATGCATTTCCCTTGATAACAAAGTAATTAATGCTAGTCTGAATTTTTAAAAAGAAGAAAGAACTTAACGTGCATCATGTGACTCCACAACACGTCGCAGAATTCTTTATCAGAAACATTTATCCGGATAAAAATGGAAAAATATTCTTACGATAAATGAATCTTGGGTGTATTTAAATGACTGTAATAGAAAGAGATCCATTTATGATTATCAAAGAAGAGAAAAAAAATCTTAAAGCATGGTTCAAAGAATATAAAGAAAGTTTTTCAGGGGGATTTATGATTGTTGCTGGTTTTTAATGTAACGGCAAATTAAAAATAAAGAGAATGAAGAAAAGTGTTAAGATGAACTCCACATATTATCAGGAATATATCTGATGCCCAATTTTCAAATATGAAATACATTCTCTTTACCCACAGTGCCATTCATCAATAGAACTGCAACAAGACAAAGTAAGCAGGCACACATAAAAATCCACTATTAATTGCCTCGAAAAAAGGGAATAAGAAACCAGTGTCAAAGCTATACTCTTCACTCATTTCCCTCCTCCTGATGTACTTGGGCGTTTGGACTTTTTAAAAGTGGATTGTCCAAACGTTGACCTACGACCCTCCGTGGACTTTGGAAAGATGCTCAAGAAGAATGGGATAAGTTCCTCTTCCGGTATTACAAAAGGTTTTATTTTCTTGTAAATTCCGTGTGGAAAAATAGCGAAGAATAAAGGTTATCAAACATAAAATTTATAACACAAAAATTCTAGGAAAAAATGCTGTATAATTACATTGATTTGGCAACAACAACAACCTAACTGCATAATTCCATAAATTAAGTTATAAGACATAATCGATATATATGGGAAATGGCGCAAAATGAATGATTTTAACTTACTTTAGGTATTCGCTTGTATTTCATTTATGCAGGTTTCTTCTTCAGCGACGAACTTGTTAATCGTCTAAAATGGAACTGCCAAAAATGATTCTACTCGAGGTGGCGCCCAAATTGCCAGGGCAGTCACCTGAACATCCATCACGCGATTCTTTAACTTTTCGTAGAACAAACGTCGTAATTTTTATAAGTATTTTGAGACACGGATCTTAAATGAGTGCGTGTGTTTGCCTTATGTAACTGTATCGTGATGAGATAACACTGACACGATGAACGAAGGGCAAGTTTCAGTTTCGGAAGTATCGCTTAGAGTTATGGCCATTATTCTTTTCTCCCGTGAATGGTCATGAGTTTCAAAATGTCACGCAAAACTTACCGGACATATTACTGGAAATGAAAGATTTCTAAAAACTATCAGGGTTTTACGTTTTCCTAGCCTTGCAGTAGTATTTATAAATTAATCTGTGAAGAGTTTAACAAGAGGTCATTGATCCCATAACTGATCAAGCTTCCGTTCCACAAATTAGATACTATTTTTGAAGATGAATGAATAATTTATCTTTTTTCGTAAGGTATGTTCTCTAAATTGGGTCAGAAATAATCTATTCTTCGTGCAGCCTCTATTTTGAAATCTGAAGAAAGAATATTGCAGATAATAGCACTCTAGTAAAGAAGAATCTGATGTGTACACTACATGATTTCCTGGTACGCAATATTAAATTATACGCATTTTTCTTGCATTTCATTTAAACTTATTGGATTGAATTCCATCTACTTCGTCGACAGCGCATAAACAGCAATAGAATAAATACACTCTTTAAAATTCACTATATTTGTTTACCATAGCGAGACTCTGGTGCTCGGTTCCCATAACAGCGTTATATCTCATTCATTCTATAACTCAAAAAGAACAAACATTATATCTCTTGAAGAATTATGTAATCGTTGCCACATGGTCTATTCAAATACTGTAATAAATATTAAACGATGTATAAAAGAAATTAAACAAACAAAGAAACAGTTTTTCACAAACGATTGAGTATTTCTCATTCTCACTTCGCGACAAGGCAAAAATACATAAAAACTTAAAATCCCTACATTAAAAATCACGAAGTAAATTTTAAACACTCATTTTTTCGAATAAATACCAGAATGGATTAAGCATGATTTAATTCGCAATAATAAAAGAAGGCGTTATCTTTGTTGTCGCGAAGCTTAGTTTCTCTAGATTGGCAACAAATCCACTATTCTGCTAAGTTTCAAGTGAAAACAAATATGGCTGCTGTGGTAGAAATAATTAGGCTTAGCCGCACTTAAACAACTATTAAATTGTTGATAATTTTACAAATCTTGCATGCAGATTTACTAAAGGCATAAAAACCTTAACCGGAAGATAAGAACAACATAATTCAAACATTTTTAAAGCAAACAATGCCCACTTTACCAACACATAAGAATAAAAAAAAATAACCTCACTGAGCCGAGTAACAGAGTGGATACATATATATACATATTTCTGTTCCTTGGAGATGGTACATGAAAAGTTTTCTTATTATAATTTATTGTGAATATGTGGTTTATATACTTTTAGTGCTGCTGATTGCAACCAAAAAGGGAGGTGCACATCTATATGTTATAGAAGTTGTATATGCAAAATTGCAACGTTTTGAGGCTACTACGTATGTAGAAACACCATGAAAAAAATCCATTCTGAATCCATTTTAAATCAGTTTTATAATTCGTTTCGGGAAAAAGAGTCCTTTATTCTGTCCTTACTTTCAGACGTCACGCAAAAACATCGTTCAATTGCATTCGATAGGGTCAAATGAATGTTTTCGTTGAAATATGATACTCGGAATTTTTTGTCATTACAATAGTTCCCTTACTTCGTACAAGGAAGTAGAAAGGGGAAGAAAAGAACTGTTTAATAGGATTGACGGACATTCCCTTGACTCAGGATATACACCGTGTTCACAAAACTTTTTACCCACTCTTTAGTTTAGCAATCCTTTGTGGCAAGGCAAAAATATATTAAAAAGCAAAACATATTCATTAAAAACTATAAAATACAGAAAAACCTAACTCCAAATGCAGTTTAAAACAGTTGTAAGAAAAATTTTTATAATTAAAATTAGCGTTTCTGAGGCAAAACGTTCAATTCTGCAAACGAGAAGGAAGAGAAAACGTTTGGCGAACAAAATGCAAAGTTAATTTTTAGTCCCATTGAGCAGAAAGACACTAAAGTTGGAGCACCAAATGACTTAATTCGCTGCTTGAGACATGGCGGCCTCATTAGGCCTAGTGCCACTAAAGCATTTAAATTGTTGATAATTCTACAGATATTGCATGCATATTAACTAAAGGCATAAAAACCTTAACAGGAATATAAGACAGACATAATTCAAACATTTTTAAAGCAAAAAATGCACAATTTATCAAGGTATTAAAAAATACTGAGCTCACCGAGCCAGAGAACGGTGCACGAATATATAAATATATACATATACACACGTTTGGTGCGGCCGATTGCAACAAAAAAGGGGAAGTGCACAATTTTATGTTATTAACAGTCTCCTATACAAAATTTCAACGTTCTAAGACCTTCATTTTTGAGTTATGCGAGATACGTACAGAGGTAAATACATACGTACGTACAGACGACACAGATGATTCAAAGTATTCGAGAGCAGTCAAAATGGATGTTTTCGTTCAAATACGATGCAGGAAGTCTTTCGTGATTACCATATTTCCTTTAGTTCGTACAAAGAATTAAAAATATATAATAGATTTTAATGAGCATTTGGGGTGCCGTAGTTGCACATAGGATGTCCAAACGATATTCTACGGATGCTGCAGAACGTCGGTGATGACCTGTTCGAGCAGAGATCGTGTTGAAGTAATGTGTACTCGAAAATCATAAAAAAAAGACTTTAGTCTTACAGATCAAATCCTTGATAGAAAATCCTCATAGAAAAATATTAAATTTTTGGTAACTGAAACCATTATGGAGGGGTCATTTTGGTTTACTGGACCACTAGTGTTGCGACCGCACGAGGAAGTTTTATGCATTGTTTTCGGACACCTTATAAGGTATTTCTCCCACCAACCTTCTTCGCAGGCCTTCGTGGTGTAATGGTCAAGCACACTCGACGCGTAACCGAGAGGTTTGTGGTTCAATTCCCGGCAAAGGTGGTGCTCATTTTTCATCATTCCTGTCCGAAATAACCTAATGACTCTACAACATTGTACAACAATTCAGTAAATAAGATCTGGAATTATAAATTTCCCATACTGCAATAACACCGACTTCCTTTAAGATGATATTGAAACAACAGGAAATACAGCATTGAATCAAATAATTTGAAAATTGATAGAAATGCTGCAACTGAGGAAACAAATATCGTCGGAAAGAGACAATGAAAAAAATTCACAATTAAAAGCCTACAGTAGCACAATTACATAATTACTTTCAAATGTGTATTTTATAATATTTGATGTTATTAGTTCAAAGGAGACCTTTGTCCCTGAAGGATTATTGTTTTCTTTTTGAGATTTTGCATCGGAAACACTAAATATTGGTTAACTTTTTAAGCTGTTGCCACCAAATATTGCAGCCCTGCATTATATTTAAGGAAATTAAATAATGAAGAATCTGCATAAATGTATGTATGTTTCTCGCATTGTGATCAAACGACGGTACCTAGAGCCATCGAATTTTGAATAACGTCATTCTTCACCGAATATGGGTATCTGGAAGCCCTAATTTGGAGTTTGGAATATGTTTTATTATTGATTTCATATTTTGCAAAACTTTAACGAAGTTCTGATTAACAAACTCTAGGATTTCAACGCGAGCCATGGCAACGTTGTACAGAAAAAACATTTTTATCTCCAGCGCCTGAGACTGCGTATCTGAAATTCTGAAGATATGCTCATTTTAAAATTATTTTGTGATATTGCTCTTGAACTGAATTTTATGGTTTAAGTGCGAAGAACATGATATTTAATAATTAAAGGTAACACACAAAATGTTTAAAAAACACCGCTTTGGACGTAATTTAAAACCTGAAACCTTTCAGATTTTTCTTTTATTTATTTATTTATTTATTTTTGTTATTTCTGGACTTATTTTACGCCGCTCGTCTTGAACCACTGCTTTCAGTAGCTGTCGCGACGATATGCTCCGTTTTCGAATTTTCGATTCTAGTTCCTGCCAAGAAGTTCCGGAACAAGTTCAGGAGCTCACAGTCTTGGATTCTTTTTAATATTCCTCCTTAGATTAAATCGTTCCATTCCAACAGATAACTCATAGATGGTCGTTCAGGTCTTCTTTCCTTTTGATTGCGACACTGTTTCTTATAACGCTAAATAATATCAAAAACTGAAAAATTACTTAAACTAAATAACTGGGCAATTTTTCTAATAGGTTTACATTTCTTTTGATGGAATTCAGTAACTAATCTGAGAGTTTCTAACGATGTTTCCTTTCTTGACTGAGCCATAGCAAGAAAACATTAAAATAATGAATATTTTCTAAAACGAAAATTCGAATTATAAAAGCAAACGTTTTTTAGAATTTTGCCTAGATTCTTTATCCAAACTAATTCCATAAAATTTCGTTTTACTTCCTTGTACGAAGTAAAACGAAAGTATTCTAATCGGGAAAAATTTCGAGTATCATATTTCAACGAAAATATCTATTTTGACCTTAATCGAATGCAATTTAATGATGTTTTTGAGTGACATCCGTATGTAAGGACAGAATAAAAGACTGTTTTCCCACAAAATAATTATAAAACTGATTTAAAATGGATTCTGAAGAGTTTTTTTTTCGTGGCGTCTGTATTTTCGCTTTTTTTAAGAAAAAGCTATTTTTATATTTAATATAATTTAATAATATAATATTTCGTACAAGGAAGTCATGTAGTGTACACATCAGATTTTTTTATTTATTGCAGACGATTTTAATTAGAAATTATGAAAATGTCCGATTAATTTTAAGGAATCTTTTTTTTTCATTTCAGTCTAAAACGTTATTTTTTTTTAATTTATTCTTCAATTTTTCAAATTTATTTAGTATAAACAGAGAGCTAAGAAAACATATATTCAAACAGAGAAGATTCTTTTTTATTTTATTTCAAAGTTTTTCTAATGTTACTTAAAAAAGTAAAAAAAAATATAGTGTCCTATAATTTTTGTGAGATACTGTACATAACTCCATAAAAGCTATGTTCAAAATGTTAGAATTCTATTGAAGATCTTTGACAAAGTTCGTAGAAAATTGGGCCGTAATTTCAAAGGCTTCGAAAGAAATTAGCCGGTGTATTTTTTAATAAAATTCTATAAGAGATTTCTGGAAGGATGCAATCAATCAAAAACGAAAATTTTAAAATTTAATTTTTGTTACTATGAGAGGGAGATGTCAAAGGTGTCTGTTTTTACTATTATAAAGCTAAATAGCGAAAGCAGCACGCCTTGTAAGGCTTTCTGTAACACCAACAATTAAGCCATTTTGTAACTATTGTTCGAACACACATTTATGCTGTTGAAGAAATGTATTATTTTTTATTTTGATTATGCCATCTCTTTTTTTTTCCTACTAGTACAACCCTTTCTAACCTTTGAATAGCATTCAATAAAGCATTTGTCTCCGAGGGACGTACAACCCGCTGGGCGCAGGT
>KK119600.1:330236-343178 GCA_000611955.2 Stegodyphus mimosarum | reverse complement strand
GGCTATCCTCCTGAAATCAATAAACCCATTCACTCTCTCTCTCTCCCACGTCATTTCCGCTTAAGAAGCACTGGGTTAGCTTAAGGGATGTTATTTTTATAGGTTTATTTATGTTAAGACAGCAAACCAAGCTGCGTATTATGCTTATTTACTTGCTATTTAGTTCATAAATCAGGTTTACATCCGAAGATAAATAAAAACAAAATACGAAATTTTCAAGCGGCGGAGTTACAACAGTGTCTCACAAAAGTGATGGGACACTTGTGCTTTACAAAAGGAAACTGTAATAAAATAAATTAAAAAAACATGTAAAATTTTTTTGTGGGAGTGTTTCATACTTAAGTTTAGTAACAATTATTAAATAACATACATTTTCTCAAAATATTAAAATATCAATTTAATAAAAAATACAATTGTTTAGAACGGAGCAAAAAATGGCTCACATAAGTGATGGGACACCATTAGACTATGCAACAAAAATCGTCTGAAGTAAGCAATAAAAATATTTTTTGGGGTTTTTAATTTTACTCAAAAGCAATTGGCAATAATTTATAAAATCGTCTGCATTATTTCTCTCCAGTTTGTTTTGGAATTTTTGTGTTTTTTAGCTCTGTGCAGCCATGAATGCTAAACGAAAAGAAACTTTGCCTGAAATTCGAAAATTAGTTATTAATTTGCCTATTGAACGTGGAAAATCTATTAGAGAAACTGCTGAAACAGTTAACTCGAGTCATTCAACAGTTTTCAATATCATTAAACGGTATAAAAAGAATCATATGATTCGGGATAAAAGAAGACCTGGCCGATCATCAAAGCTATCCAATGGAATAAAGCGAATTATTGTTCGAAATACTAAAAAAAAATCCAAGAATGAGTGCTCCTAAAGTTGCTGTCGATTTACAAGCATTATGTGGAGTAATTGTTAATCCTGAGACTATTAGAAGAGTAATTCGATCTACTGGATATCACGGTAGAGCAGCCAGGAAAAAATTCTTCGTAAGTGAAAAGAATCGAAAACTCAGACTGGCTTTCTCAAAATCCAACATAAATATGAATTCTGATTACTGGAATGAAGTTATATTTGCTGATGAGAGTAAAATTAATATTTCTGATGGTAGAATCTTGGTGTGGAGAAAACCCAGGGAAGAATTTCAGAAACAAAACTTGGTGCCAACGGTAAAACATGGTGGAGGAGGAGTTATGTTATGGGGGTGTATGTCGTCCGCTGGAGTTGGTAATCTTGTTTTTATTGACAGTATAATGAATCAACAAGTACATTGGCGTATTAAATCAAAATTTGAAATCTTCAGCACGCAAATTGAACCTTCATAACGATTTTAAATTCTACCAGGACAATGACCCCAAGCACACTGCTTTGAACGTTAGACTCTGGCTGCTGTATAACTATCCTGAAATAATAAAAACACCACCACAATCTCCAGACTTAAATCCCATTGAGAATATTTGGCAAGAATTGGAATCAAGAATTCGCAAACACACCATTTCTTCAAAACGACAATTAAAATCGGTGCTTCAAGAAGAATGAGGTGAAATCGCTCCAGAAATGACAAAAAAATTAGTCGAATGCATCCCAAGAAGATTAAATCATGTTTTAAAAGTAAAAGGAAATCCAACAAAATATTAAAACTTTTTAAAAAGTAAAATTTTTGGATAAATATTTGATGGAAAAGTAAGTGTCCCATCATTTATGTGAGCCATTTTTTGTTCCGTTTTAAACAATTGTATTTTTATTAAATTAATATTTTAATATTTTGAGAAAATGTATGTTATGTAATAATTGTTACTAAATTTAAGTATGAAACACACCCACAAAAAATTTTTACATGTTTTTTTAATTTGTTTTATTACGGTTTCCTTTTGTAAAGCACAAGTGTCCGAGCACTTTTGTGAGACACTGTATATAATTATTCTAATTTGTTTTTTTCAATTTTGGTTGCCGTTTAGTTTTTATTTTTATTTAAATATTATTTATACTTAGCAGATAAATGCAATTGTACGTATTGTTTACCAATTTAATATTTCTTGAAGAAAAACTGGAGTGGCAAAGTCGTTTTTTTGACTTAATTTTGGCAACAGTAAAATGTCAGTTGTTTTGGAATTGTTTTAATGGCGATGTGGAATATGTAACCGTACTAAAACGAAATCCTGTGTTAATATGAGAGAGAGAAGTTTTAAATAAATTAATATAAAACAGAGCCACTTTTTATTATTAAGAAGCTTAATGTCGTCACGAAAAGTTTACATTATTTTTTCCGATTCCATTATTCATAATTTTCGAAATGACCAAATTTTAGTTGAGCGAACGAGTTTTGTGATTTTAATAACGTTATTGACAGTGATTTTTCCTGTTTTTGGAAATTCAGCATGTTCATGGTATTTAAACAGTGGTGTAACCAGGGCTTTTGTCGCCTGGGATGGTATCGGAATTTGCTCCCTTTGTGGATACACAAGTAAATAGCTAAAAAAAGCCAAATGACATATAGAAAAATTAATTACTAATTTGCATCAAAATTGCTATTCAAACACGTAGAGACATTAGGATTTTTTTATGCTGGAGAAGTGAAAAATGAGCAATCCCCTCGCTAGGACTCAAACCTCGGACCTTTCGAATACGCGCCGAGTGTGCTGACCATTACACCACGAAGGCATGCTAAGAAGGCGGGAGAAATACCTTATAAACATTTTAAAACTGCTATTATTGTGCGTGCTTTATATTTTGCGAAATCCTTCCAACCAAAAGTGTTTACGTCATTGCCAGTTACTGTTACGTAAATATCAAAGAGAGATTTATATGCAAAATGTACACTTGAAGGTCTTAAATATTTTTTAAATGATTTTTTATTTAGAAAATTCTTCTGACTATTAGCAACACTTACAACCATGATGAGGAAAGTCCACAGTAGTATTCTAAGATTAGGAATTTTTTTCTGGTAGATTAAACTCGAAAAGTTCAAAAGCAACACCTTTCATGTCGCTGTTTAGTTTTCACGGCGATAATGGAAATACAGCTCTGCAATATTTTTCTATCAAGAGGAATTCATCCTTATTAATGTGATTATGATCACATCTTAGTTAATATTAGGATTTTCCATTCAAAAAGTTTTCAAAAGTAAGACTCTATTTCGCTCTGCTCTCTCCCTATGGCAACAGTACCAAAAATTTAAATGTTCGTGAATAGGAAGGATTAGTTAGTGTCAAGTGGCTGCAAATCTGAACTGGAAGCACATGATTACAACTGAAATAAATTGAAGACTTAAGTGCAGTTTTCACTTATTCCAGGCTCCTGGACGACTGCTGCAGGATGCATCCTGTAATTTATTGCAGATCACATGGCTTTTGTTAGTATAACATGGGTGTATTTCATAGGTGAGAAAAGTAAATTTCTCATGCTGTGCAAAGTCAAGTCTTCGTATCTTGTAGTTGCTTCGGAGAACAATGTCGTTGGTATAATGGCATATTGTCTACTGTATCAGCAATTAATGGCGGATTGTTCGTAGTTGCACGTTGGAATAAATTGAAGCAGCTGAAATAAAGATGAGTATTTAATCTACCTCGACTACGAGGTTTCCTAGTCATTATGATTTCAACATTTTAGCATTCTACGCAATCAGAATTCTGCCTCTTCAATATGGATCTACATTCTAAGCCATCAGCATTACAACGTTCATTTCTTTTTCTCTCTCTCTCTCTCTCTCTCTCACACACACACACACACACACATATATATATATATATATATTGTACTTCCGATTCCAATAAAAAGGGAGGTGCACAACTAGATGTTACAGCATAAGCCATATGAAAAATTTTAACTTTCTACGGCTAATCGGTTTTGAGGTATGCGTGTTCTAGTGTGCCAAATGTGTTCTATGGGGTTTAAATCTGGCGACTGAGGTGGTGTTTTCAAAACTTGTGGACAACTATAGAGACACAACAGGACAATGTTGAGAGCCGTATGCTTAGGATCGTTATCATGATTAAAAATAAAAATCGTTCCAATACCCAAATTATGGGCTGAAAATTTTAAATTATCTCTTTAAATATTTAAATAAAGAGAATGCTTCATTATGCCATCCATAAATACCAAAGTACCTAGTCCTGATGCTGCCATGCAACCCCACAAAACAATACCTCCACCCCCATGCCTAACTGTTCCGACTAAGTTCTTAGAATGAAGTTCCTCATTTTTTCTTCTCCGTACAGTCATTCCACCATCGGAACCCAAAATGTTAATTTGCTTTCGTCAGCAAATAGGACATTATTCCAGTACGTTTCGGGTGTATTTATCATTGATTTTGCGAATAAAATCCTAAGCTTTCTGTTTTGCTCACTAACAAAAACATTTTTACGGGCAGAACGCCCGTGTAATCCAGCTTTTCTGAGAACTCGTCGAACAGTTGCAGGTGATTTTGAAGTAGAAAACTTTGCCTTCAATTCTGCAGAAACTTTTACGGCACTCAAACGTGGGTTTTTCATAAATTTTCTAATAATAAATCATCCCGTTTAGTTAACTTTCTCGATCGACCTTTTCTTACCTTGTTTTCAATCCGATTTTCTTCTTTAAAGCGTTTTATCACATACCGCTCTGTAGAATGGGATAAATTAACTAATTTAGCGGTATTTCGAATTGATTTACCACTACTATGGGGAAAAATTATCAATTTTCGAATGCTGTTTGTAATTTCTTTACGACTGCGATCCATTTTCAATAATAAATAGAATATTATGAAGTAAACAATAAAAAATTAAAGCAAACGATTTTTTAAATGCCACCACAATGCAAAAATTAAAAAAAGCGGCAAACGATCTTTCTAATTTTGATTTTTTATCCAAAAATATTTCAGTGTACGAAGACTTTTGTGTGATAAAACTTTTGTCATTTTTTTATTATTAATTTCTTAAAAATAAAGTTTCGCTATATTTAAAAAATATTTCATGTAATTTGGTTACGAATGGATTATAGATCTTATTATTAAAATCTCATTCAGATAGTTTACTTTTAATTAATGGATAGAGCTCTATTTCAATGAAAATCATAAATGTACGAACACTTTTGGGAGCCACTGTATCTAGATGTTATACACGAAATTTCCACATTCTGTTTCCAATAGTTATTGAATTATGCAAGATCATACGTAGCTACGTACGTACAGACGACACCAAAAAGTCCTTTCTGAATCTATTTTACAATCCGTTTTCTAAAAAATAGACTTTTATTCTGCCCATATCATGTCACGCAAAAAAACCGTTCTAATAAATTCGAGAACGATCAAAATGGATATTTTCTTTGAAATATGATACCCAAAATTTTTCGCTTTTACAGTATTTCCTTTACTTCGTACAAGGAAGTAAAAATCTGAACCCTTTCAGAAAATTTTTAACACTTAGCCCCTTTTGCAGCTAACCACTTACAATAGTAATCACAAAAAAAGGTAAATATATGTATAATGATTCCATTTCAGGAGACGAGATTTATTTTACGGGTAAAACTAATAATTGATAATAACAGAGGTGCTAATAATTAATAACGCAGGTGCGTTTACTGAGTTGAAATCGCTTAGCATTTTAATCAATAAAGACAGATTACATTTGAAAAGAAAAATTAAATATCTTACACTTTACCGAATGGTTACGCTCTGGCTCACAGAAGAAAAAAAAATTTTTATTTTGAGTAGATGGCAACATATTTCTTCGAATTGCTGAGTTTTCTGATTAAATTTAAAACATAAACATATTATTGCGCTTTGGCAAATGGCAACGCGTTGAGTTTAAATTGCTTCAGAAATTCATTACCTTTACACGCAGTGTGAAATAAATAAAAAACAAATTCAAAATACAAACTTTTGAGGTGCACATATTTTGGTACAGGTCTCTATATCTTGCGTTCTACTGGACCGATTGACGAAATTCAAATTCCATTTTTTATGTCTCGAAAGCGCGACTTAGGATATACATTAAATTTATAGTACATGGCATTGTTCTAATATAGGTATTTTGTCACAAAATTCGAACTTTTTCTGAAATGACATGCCAGTTTTTTCCATATTTCGATCCTACCACTCAAATTTTAAATTATGCCCACATATTAAATTTTGCAAAAATTTGGTGCGATATTTACAGAGAAATTAAAAGATTTTTCAGTTTGCGCTAAGAATTATTCAGTTCGCGAACTTCTTAATTTATAGCAACCTATTTTCCTTTCCTTTTTTCATTAGATACGAGCGGAAAAAAAGTCACGTTCATTACTTCCAAGTAATTTCAACAAAGTGCGTAAAGGACATTTGCCGTTATTATCGCTTGTAACGAATATGCCAAATTTCAAAACGCGCCAATATGTAAATTCCCGTATATCTTAGCAAATTTTGAATAAAAACTCTAATTTTTTGCAGGTGTGCCTAGAAATGCATCTGCTTGAAGAAGATGTTAAAAATTTTAGAAGTTATAATACAAAAGGTTTTTCGAAAAATATATAAAAATTATTTGAAAATACAAATTTTTAAAATAAATCATAAAAATTGGGCGAATTATATTTGGATTAAGCCTAAATTTCGAATTTTTGAAGAAGGAATCACGTAGGTTTAAGAAAAGAAAAGAAATATTAATAAATATATATCAAATTCAATATATCAGGACTCGTATTTCTTTTTATCTGTTCGGCGAACATAACGTGTCCTGACTGGACAGTGAGTTGACTGCAAACTATGTCCTATGGAGTAGCAAAGACGACAAGATGAGAAGGGTTAAAATTACCCTTTATTTTTTTCTTCGTTTCATAATCACTCCCGCACTCCGGGATACAAAGACCAACCACTTGTGGCCGAACGTAAAAGAATATAAGACTACTCACTAACTAAAATTTAAATAAGAGCTAACTTTTAATATTTCACACAGATGATTAGCACTAAGACTGGCCTTTTAAATGACTACGCCTGTAGTACGCAAACTGCGGAAAACTACAATACGTCTTTAGCTTTCGAGAGGATTAAATACTTAAAGGCGCCTTTAAGGTTATTTAAGGTTAAAGGCGCCTTTAAGGCCTTATCTTGCCTTAAAGGCGGACAGTAACTGATGACAAACTCGTGGCAAGGTGGCTCACTCTCTCTCCTTCTACTACGCTCTTGGCAAAAAGCCACAACTTAAATACTTAAGCGTTAGCAACTACAATTTGCATAAACATATTCATGCGTTCATTCTGGCCGGAGGTGGAAAATAAGAGAAGATAGTAAAGTTTTAAAATAAAATAAACGCTAGTCAAACTTAAGATCCCTACAAATTAACAATGAGAAGCTAAAATTTTGAGAACTAATATTTTAAAAACTACTCGTGCGAATTTTTACAAAACTTGGCAGTTTAGCAGTTGTAGAATCAAAATATGGAAAAACACTGGCATGCCACTTCACAGTAAGTCCGATTTTGTGTTCAAATACCTATATTAGAGCAACGCTATATGTAAACCTAATACAGAGGCTATTCGCACATTTTTTAGACTATGTATATTGTATTCACAAAACTAAATGACATAAATTCTTGTGTTTTAAATGTTCTATTTGACAACCCTTATTCTGAACTATCTTTCGACACCGCAATTTCCAGGATAATAACGCCTTTTGAAGTGTCAGAAGAGGTATTCTATCCCATTCTTCCCGAACAGCTTTCCAGAGTCCTGTTAGGGTTTGGGGACAAAGTTTGGATAATGCGGTTTTTAAAAGTCCGAAAGCACAAAAATCCATAGATGACACATCGGGAGATTTAGTAGGAATATCAGTGAAGGGTATGGCCTCGATACCAGTTTTTTGTTCCATTTCTTTTAGGAAATTTACAATGGATTTTGATGTGTGACTGCTAGCTTTGTCCCGATGGAGTCTCACAGATGGATGGCACTGTGGGTAAAGCGATGGTATTTCATTCAGAAAAATTGGCGATAAAATATGCTCCTGATATTATTTGGAGTTAATTTTGACATTTTTTTTGCACTCTCTTTATTTTTAACTTGCCATTATAAGAAAAAGCATCAACAATCAAGAATCCCTTAGAAAAACTTTCTTTCGATTCTTTGAACCATGTACTTGAATTTTTTTCTCCCCTTTTATGATAATAAATTACTCTTTGTTTGTTACAATCATTTAAATACAGCCATGCTTCATGTATTGCGACAATCGTTTTCCATTTTTCTTTGGATAAGTGTTTCTCATATAGAATTCTGCAGCGTGTCCCGCGTTGAGCGAAATGCTATGGAAGAAGACGATGCACATTGCCTTTTTTTCGCTTTCTTAAGATTTAAATCAACGTTTATCATTTTGTTGACAGTGGACACCGAACATTTTAATGATTTTGCAACTGTCCTTTGACTAGGGGGATTTTCTTTTAACATTAAACAACGTGCCTTTGCAATAGTCGAAGATGTCCGTTTTTTCCTTGGATACTTGTTTGGAATTTTTGTCTCACTGGAGGCTCCAATTGGACGCTTTTTTCCTTTCTTGTTGATGATATTTCCTATCGACGCTTTAGATATCACAAAAGCATGGCTCTCGCATCGTTTTTGGACAACGGAGTATGCATATTTCTCTTCGGAAAGAGCGTAAATGTAGCCTTCGAACCACTGCTTTATACAATTCGCCATTTTGAATAAAAACAAAACTTTCAAGCCACAGACGATACGTTTGACTGAAAACATAGTACAATTGCAATTACTTCTTTTGCAGCAAACGATCAGCCTCTGTACATATCCTAAGTCGCGCTTTCGAGACATGAAAAACGCAGTTTGAATTTCGTCAATCGGCCCAGTAAAACTGGAGATATAGAATTGTCACACTTTTTTTTTGCGCAGTGTACATGTATACAGATTCTTCATTTATTTAATAACAAGGATTAGTACTTTTGAGATATCGTGTACATAAATTCTAAAAGCAATGAGTTTTTTTAGAAAATTTTCTGTGAAGATGACTGCCCCACTTACTTGACGTAGAAATAAGTAATTATTTGATATATACCTGGAAGGTGGTGGAATAAATAATTGTCATGAATGTCAACTCATAAAATGCCCGTTTCTCTTCCCCAAAATATACGATAAGATGCCTTTTGGGAAATCACAATAACCATTTTATTGTTGGGTATGCTAAACTGCAAATTACTTTTATGTGATGAAGAAAAACATCGATTTTTACGAGGCTGTGCGTCATAGAAAATAGTTTCTAGACTACAAGGCATTCTAACAAACGAGACGTGAAGCCATTTTCTTCGATCTGTTTTCCAAAGAGTTCACATTTTATGTTTCTTAAATAGACCACTTTCAATTCAATGTAAAAGATAATTTCTTATGGCTTGTTTACGTCTTAGATTCGAATCTGTGAATATCAAAATATTTCAATAAATCAGACGATAACATTAACGAATATCCGACACCACATGACCTCCTTGTATTGTCTACTTTTAAATTATACATATTTTTACTGCACTTCATTTAAACTTATTTCCTCCAATTTCATTAGAGATGTATTTCTCGTTCAATCGGTTCCGTTCTCACTTTGCAGCAAGGAAAAATATATAAAAACTGGAAAGATCTTCATTCAAAATTGTAACAAAAACTTAAAACACCAAGTGCAATTAAAGGAAACAATTTTTACAATTAAAATTAGAGTTTGTAGGCGAAAACGAGCAATTCGGTCAACGGACAGGAATACAAAATTTTCGGTGCACAAAATTGAAAGTTAACTTTAGGTCCCACTGGGCAAAAAAAACACAGAAGTCGGTGCACCAGCTGACTTAATTCACTGTTCTACTAAGAGTTTTGAATGTAAACCAATGTGACCTCGTTAAGCCTAGCGCCTAACGAGTTTTAAACTAACTAAGTTTTAAACCTAATCTTTTTTTTTAAACTCTAGTTTTTAAACCTAACTAAGTTTTAAATTGTTGGTAATTCTACAGCTATTGCATATAGATTAATTAAAGGCATAAAAATCTTTCCGGAACATAAGAACAACTTAATTAAACCACTTTTAAGGAAGAAAATGCGCTATTTACCAACGTATAAGAAGAAAAATACTAAGCTCGCAGAGCCGGGAAACACTGTGGGGATATACACACATGTCCATAAATTAAGGATAATTCGGAGTCATGCGGAAATGGAACTCTAAAATAAATATATCACCTGTAAAATCACTACACACATCTACAAGAATCATATGCAAATTTCAGGAAGTAACCAGATGACACCGATGGTACGTCACAATGACGAGAGTGTAAGAGAGTGATATATAAGGAATACAGGCAAAGAAGTAAAATTGTTCGCAGCCGCTTTATAAGCATTTCGGTGCAATAACCGAATAGTTATGACACAAAAGACGCATTTGGATGATTTTTTACGTGGTACAATGATCGGCCGTCTGGAATGTGGGCGTATCCAACTGGAAGTATCAGACGAACTTGGAATTGCCCAGAGTGTCATCTCCAGGCTTTGGCAACTATTCCAAGATGATGGTAATGTGAGTAGACGTTACAGCACAGGTCGCCCCAGAGTTTCAACGCCGAATGAGGACCGGTATTTGACAGTTACTGCCAAAAAAAAACAGGCGGAGCACAGCCTCAGACCTGTCTCGTCGGCTCTCTTCGGCCACTGGTACGGCAATTTCAAGGCACACCGTGTACAGACGCTTGGGGCAGATTGGTCTAAATGCTCGTAGACCTGTCAAATGCGTTCCACTTACACCAACTCACTGTCGCCTGCGGTTAGCCTGGAGTAGAGAGCATGCATTGTGGACACCGCAACAATGGGCTTGTGTGATGTTTTCCGACGAGTCCAGGTTTAGCTTGCAGTCTGATTCTCGCCGGGCTTTCATATGGAGAGCTCCAGGTACCCGTTACCACCAAGAAAACATCATTGCACGACACCGTTACGATGGTGCAGGAGTGCTCGTTTGGGGTGGAATTATTCTGGGGTCCAGAAATGACCTGCATGTTCAAATTGGAACCATGACAAGCCAAATCTATCGGGACGTCATTCTGGAACAACATTGTTTATGGATGTGTTTGTGGATTTATTTTATTTGTGTTTATGGATGACAACGCCCGTCCTCACCGTGCAAACGTCGTAAGCGAATGCTTCAATCGGAGGATATCACACGTATGGACTGGCCAGCATTCTCACCGGACTTGAATCCAGTAGCGCACGTGTGGGACATGGTTGGTCGACGAGTTGCAGCCCGTCAACCTCCTCCTACATGTCTACCGGAATTTCGGAGAGCATTGCTTTTTGAGTGGTGTAATATCCCCCAAGATCAGATCGATAATTTGATACTCGGCATGCCTAGGCGTTGTACGGACTGTATTGCATCGTCTGGGAGACATACAATGTATTAACAATCATACCAACCATGTAATATTAGTTTTTTGTAAATAGGTTTTTTTTTGTAATTTGCTCCAGGGAGAAAAAATCGCTAATTTTTTTAATAATATCAAACATATAGCATGTTTTTTTGCTGTTTACCTTTTGTTTAATAAATAAGCTTTACAAATAAGTCAAATTTGTTTTGCTTCTAACTCTTCCTTTGCTGATTTTGCATTATCCTTAATTTATGGACATGAGTGTAGATAAGGAATAAATAACAATAAGTAAATAAATAAATATTAATGTATAAGTAGATACAAATTAATAGAATAATAAACAAATAGATAAAGCATAATAGAGTAATATATAAACAAATAAAGAATAAATAGATAATAGAATAATCCACAAAAACAGAATAATGGATGAAGAATAGAATAAGTAAGAATAATAGGCATAAAATAGAATATTAGATAAGACTAACGCAATGATTCATAAGAAAAACATTATAAATAAAAGTGATGTAATAATACCCTCAAACGAAGCGACTCAGAATAAGTTTAATAATGGCAAATTTCTTTCATTATTATAAACGCGTAGAGCTAGTTAAAAGAATACCTTTTATAGATCTTGTTTAAAACGCTATGAGTTAATTATGTAGAAAAACTTTTCGATTCATTTTTGATGAAAATTTTATATTTCTTGTTAGTGTGAGAAACTACAAAAATTTTTTTCTAAAATTACTTGGAAAGAAATTTAAAGAACAATACTTCTTTGCAAATATTTTTTTTAATAAATCACAGCTGAATTTTAAAAATATTGGACTTAATTTCTTTCTTTTTTACTTTCAGTTTGCAACTTTGTTGTCCACGAACGATGTCTAAAAACAGTGGTGTCTCCGTGTTCGACAATTACTCCGAGCATAATAAAAGTAAGCATAATTTTTTAACTTGAAATATGTGTACAAAGGCTTCCATTTGCTTTCGAACACTTGTATTTTTGAAATTTATATGCTGATAACTTATATTAAAATATATATTATAAAATAATATTTTCTAATATATTGTTTTTTCTCGATTTGAAGGCCTTGCTTGTTGTAAAATAAATATCAGCAAAATATTCCTTGTAATAGAATAATTTATTCAAGAAGTATTGATTACTAACTCGCATAACAAGTAACTCGGACGCTCCAAATTTCTTGTTGAGATCTTTTGGCAGACGATGTTTCTTGTTATAAATTTTTGTTTTAAATGAGGATGCATCACAAGAACTATCGTCTGAATTTGCAATTTAGTATTTGTTTAGTAAAACGCGTCAACAGTTCCATCAGTGAATATGACAAAACGCTACAAATTAACGACAAATTCTGTTAAAATTTAATAATAATTCATTTTTTCAAAGGTTGTAAAAGTGTACGAAATATCCAAAAAATCCTTTATGTAAACCTTTAACAGTCTTTGTTATTATACAAGGATGAAAACTGAGTGGAACTCTAGGAAATGCACCGAAGTCTGAACTACAATCGAAGCTAATATCATGGAATCGCAGATTTACTATTCTACGAGAGATGAAACATCATCAAAAAGTTCGTACTGTGAAAG
>KK119600.1:301623-330216 GCA_000611955.2 Stegodyphus mimosarum | reverse complement strand
AAGAACGATTTGCAAGAAAAGTCAACATTCAGACACTTAGAAAAGTCATTTAGGACACAATAGATACAGTGGGCGATCTGCAAGTTGAGAATTCTTTGTGAACAGGAAAATAAGGAAAATATGCCTGGAGTTTGCAAAATCTATCACATCGGAACAATGTTACATTTGCAGAAAGGTCAAAGTTTACTATACACTGCCCACCAAAAGTTAAGGAAAAGCATGTTTTTTGTGTTTAATTTGAGAATGAAGCAACATAGAAACAAGAAATTTACAGGACATGTTCACTAAACAGTTCTTCAATGAATGCGACTTGGAATGTTTCTAAAGTTCAACACAAACATGAATTACAACAGAAATTTGCCCTCTTGACAGAGAAATCCAGTCTTTGAGAAACAGTATATTACAGTTTGTTTTGAGGAAAATGGGGTTGCAATATTACAAAATAGGTACTAATAAGAAATGTGTCCACCCGTAGCTTCAATACATTGGCAGCAGCGACATTCCCTGCTGTCAATTAAGTTGTCAGTCAGTGAAATGGGAGGCAAAGACAGGACAAGGATTAATCCTTGTTAAAGCTCATCTACCGACCTTAGAGGAGAACTTAAAGCAGCAACATATCTCCAAGGTTAGTTAAAGGAGCAACACATATCTCTCAACATATCTCCAAGGTAAGTTAAGGATTATCTCCAAGCTAACTTAAAGCAGCAACACAACTCCCAAGATGCTGTATCGGATTGATGCTGTATCGGCCAAGATGCTGTATGCATGATATTCTTCAGTAATCCGAGTTAGCTCGGTGCGGTCGTTCATTTTCGTCCATCAGAAGAAATCCAGGACCAATATCAGGGACATACGCGCAGACATATTGTCAAGAATCTTGTCTCGATATCTCACACTGATCAAAGTTCCTCCATGGAACACATGCAGGTCAGTGTGACCACCGAGAGAGATCCCAGTTCAAACCTTTATTCCACCACCTCTGTCCTTCAACAATGTGAGATTGGTTACATCTGGTGCGTTGTTCCCTCCAGATCAGCTGACGACCTGAATCACTCCCCTATGTGAACCTGAACTCGTCTGTGAAGAGAACAGACTCCCATTGTTGACTGGTCCAGGAGACGTGCCCTCTTGCCCAACATAAACGGGCACCTCTGTGTCCCCGGTTCAAGGAGACAGAGACAAATTTTCGTCTTGTATACAGACCTATATTGTGCATGCATCTGTGTACAGTAGTAGCTGAGATTCTTACTCCTATTGCCACTAAATGATCTGCAAGAGCTGAAGCACAGTAATGTTACTTCTTCTTCAGGCCGAAAGAGCTAAATAATAGTTTCCCTCAGGTGTTGTAACTCTAGGTCTGCCTGGAACATGCCTCCAAGACACAGAGTTCTCGGCTTCAAACTCATTCCATAGTCGATGGACCACATTACGAAAGACATTAGGACGTCTAGCAGCGTCAGCTTGTGACATCCTTATTTCCATCCATCCGATCACCCGCCACCTCAAGGAATCGGGCAAACTACTTCTTCTGAACATTAATAGACTCTCCTGGATGTTTTCCAGGAAGCTGTAATAACAACTCAAGATTAACATTCGTGAACAAAAATTACAATTTTTGCAATTTTTCTCCTACTCCTACATAAGTATTCTTTCTATAAAATAAAAGCTATTGCTTTTGTATATATTTTCTGAAACGTCGTTAGTGTCATGCATATGAACTGTGAATTTAAGCCTTACTGACCTTTTCGTAGTGGTGAGCTTTGAAAAACATGCTGTACTTTAACTTTTGGAGAGCAGTGTATTTAGATCCAGCAGTCACACTAATTTCTGGGAGAAGCCGAATTAAAAATTGTATTCGAAAACCCCATTGACTACTGTTACGCACGGGGAGAGAAGCATAATAATTTGGAGATATTTCGCTGCATTTGGAATAAGAAATTTAGTTGTTATTGAAATTAATATGAATCTGTATAAAACTATAAATATTCTTAATGAAAACCCGAAAGCATCTGCAGGAAAACCTGAAGTAATACATTTTATCAGAATGACGATTCTAAACACGACCCTTAAATAATCGTTTGCAATTATTATACAACTGTCTTGAAGTTATCAAAACTTCTCAATATTATTTGGACTTAAATCCTATGGAACATATTATGGAATATAGAGCGAGAACATTTATAAAACGAGTTAAAAAAAGATTAAGGGAACATGATAGGCTTTTGAAAGCTCTACTGAAAGAAATTTTTACATGGGCATAGAACAAATAAAACATTCTTACGCGAAAATATTAGTTGAATCTATGCCAAAGAGCATGAAAAATGTAACCTTAGATGAAGGATGTCCAAGGAAATATTAAATGTCCCATTATTTTTATGTTTTTATTAATATATTTTTTGAATTTCTAGCGGTTGCACTTGATGTATATCATTCACCAGAGTCAAAATACATAATGCAAGCTCACAAGGGCACAACTAGCCAAAAACACAACAATAACTATCCAAAAAGAAAGTAGAAACTCCAAATAGTGAACCGTATACAAACAAACATATCAATAACAAAAGTCAATTAGTCTGTAAGGCTTCTAACTGTTCTTCTGCCTTCCAATATTTATCGTAAATATTTTCTGAGACAGCTTAGTGTACTCCGAGATGCTCAGCGTCCATCACGTGGTAACTGCTGCATAAGGTACAGATTTGGGGTGGAGAGTATTCCGAATCTGTGCAAGTAACCAGCAAGGCATTCATTGGCCTATTTCTAACCTAAAAGCAACAACAGCATGCCATAATGGAAGATCAGGAATCCTTTCGAGAGGAAGTTTTTATTAAATATAAACTGTTTATTCGAAGCGTCCGAATACCGAAGTTTATTTTCAGAATTTCTGAATAAATTATTTTTTAGTACAAAGGGGCTTTGTCCCTGAAGGACTATTGTTTTCGTTTTGCGCTTTTGCGTCGGAAACATTAAAATCCTGTATCACTTTTCAAACCGTTGCCACAAAATGCCCTGTATTATATTTAAAGAAATTAAATAATGAAGAATGTGCATAAATGTATGTATGTTTCTGGCATTGTGATAAAACGACGGTACCTAAAGCCATCGAATTTCGAATGCCGTAATCCTGCCGCGAATATGGGCATCTGGAAGCCCAAATTTGAAATTAGGAATTTGTTTTATGAACGATTTCATATTTTGTAAAACTTTAACGAATTTTTGGTGAACAAACTCGAGGATTTCAAAGCGGGCCATGGCAACGTTGTACAGAAAAAAACATTTTTATCTGCAGCGCGTGAGACTGTGTGTAGGAAATTCTAAAGATAGGCTCGGTTTAAAATTATTTTGCGATATTGTTCTTTAACTGAATTTTATGGTTTAAGTGCGAAGAGAACATGATATTAAATAAATAAAAGTAACATACAAAATGTTTAAAAAACGCCCCTTTGGACGCAATTTAAAATCTGAAACCTTTCAGATTTTTTTAAAATTAAAAACATTTGAATAACTTTTTTCAGAACAAGTATATTTTAAAATAGATGAAGAATTGCATACGTGAAAGAAGAATAGTCGTTTTGTTAATATTTAGTAATTAATATTTGCAAATGAAACTGAAAAATAGATGGAAAACAAACATGAGCCACAGTAAATATTTTAACAGCAGCCTATAAGATTTTCCTATATAATCTCCCTGTAAGGAAACCTAAATATCATAAAATTTCCTTATATAGTGTCAAATAAATAAGAAATCGAAAGCAGCTTCATACGTGAAGATTTATACGGAAAAAATTATTTAACAGTCAACTATTCTGACGTTAAATCTTGTTAATTTACTATCGTGTGTGAAAAATTGTTTAGAAAGAAGTTATTCTATTTGAGCTATCGTTTGCAATAAAAATCGGTTAAAGCGCTTTATGAAGCATCTATATACACATATATTTACTCTCCCAAAACATATATCTATATTTCTCGAATACCTTAAATATCGTAAATGTTACATTAACATTTTTTTAAAACGTCAACTATAATGTAATTTTTATTTATTACATAGATAATAAAGGTTTCAAAATACACTGGTTATCATAAATTAAGGAAAAATCACAAAAATAACGATTACTGAAAACGTTACACGAAGAATTTTATGAAACTTACCCACAATATGCAACACATAGTAAGGTATCAAATAACATAAAAAGAAATTACCAGACCATTATGGTAGTATAGAAATTAGCACATGTTTAAAATGAACAAATCGCATGTGTCAGTTTGCTATACGAAACGTACCTTCAGTATGAAATATGATAGCCTCTAGAAGCAATACAGCACATACAGCGATGTGTGATGCTTTCAATTATGCGGTCTATCAGTTCCATAGGAAGCGAGAGCCATTGCTCTTGCAAAGCAGCTGCAAGCGCGGCAAGGGTCTAAGGAGGGGGATTGAGAGCAGCTACACGTGTCCCTAAAGCATCCCAAACGTGCTCGATAGGATTCAAGTCCGGGGATCGAGCTGGCCACTCCATGCGCATAAATGTTTTCTCTTGAAGATAATCATCTACGATGAGAGCCCTGTGTGGTCTTACGTTGTCGTCCTGTAACAGGAAAGCATGACCTATTGTCCCGGCATGTGGGCGCACATAAGCATCAAGGATGTCATCTCTATAAACCTGAGCACTCACGGTTCCCCTTGGAAAGATATGGAGATCTGTGCATCCCCCAAAGAGGTGCCACCCCAAACACAGATATTGCCTCTTCCGTATGCATCTATTTCACGGATGTTTGACGGTGAAAACGGATTCCAGATTCCCTCCATATCAAATAACGCCTACTATCGCTTTCTAGACTAACCCTGGACTCATCCGTAAAGAGAACAGCCCTCTATCGAACAGGAGTCCAGTGGACGTGTTGTCGTGCCCACTGCAAACGATTCCCCGTACGGTTTGATGTGAGCGGCACGCAAATAGCTGGTCGCCTCGCATACAGACCACCTTCGTGAAGCCTTCTACGCAAAGTTCACGTTGACAACAACGAACCAGCTGACCAGCAAGGGAGGATCTAAGAAGAGTCGAAGTAGCGGTTCTATTTTTGCGTGCACATAATGTCAAATATCGGTCTTCGGCACTCGTCGTAGCAGTTGGCCGTCCTTGGCTGAACCTCCTAGATGCCGAATCTGTGGTTTGAAATTGCCTCCAAAGTCTATGAACCGCAGAAGGACTCACATTTAGCCATCTGGCCACTTCTGTTTGACTTTGCCCTGCCTCTAATCTCCCAAAGGCTCTCCGACGTAGTTCTGAAGGCAAATGATGCCTAGAGGTCATTGTTACTAATTGGCTATCTCATATTTCTGATGTCACTATCACAGTGAAATATCTGGGCTTGCTCTCAGACATGGACTTTTATGCTTCTCGCAGATGACGTATTCCGAGTGCAGTGCCACTCATTTGCATATTGCAGTTTTATTCAGCTACTCTTACTTGGCAACATATTCAAAATTTACACGGTTTGGCTTATTTTTGAGGGAGTTATCGCTATTTTTGTGAATTTTCCTTAATTTATGATAACCAGTGTATATATCCGAAGTTTTTCAATAGCTTCTCCATTTTTCCTCGAAAACTGTTCTACACGTGTGAAGGGAAAGTGCCTGGTGAAAGGTCATCTTTGATAGCTTGTGGGGTTCTAATTATTTAATTCAGTGTTTAATTCAGTGTTAATCGTGTGACAGCACTATATGCGAGATTAAAGCAATGCCATAACCTAAAATTTACATTCTTGGCAGGGAAACGGAAAGGGAGAAGTAACAGTATAGTTTAAGAAAATAAAATAACTATTAATTCAAATAAATACCTTGCAAAGTTTTACAATCGTTATGAAAAAAAAATAAAATTATAAGAAGTTTAACTCCCGTACGACAAAAAATTGCCCGTTATATTTAATTTCGAAATTTGCAGTTTTTGATGCCATTTTCAACTTGCTTCGACGAATCCGTTGATTACGTTAGAATAATTCGAGAAAATAAGTTTAAATAAAGCCCAACAAAAATATACATAACTGAATATGCCATACAAGGAAATCACGTGATGACCGCATGAGATTTTTGTCACATGGGAATTAAACGTTTTGCTTTTTATTACTTCTTTGTACGAAGTACAAAGGAAGTATTGGAAGCGCGAAAAATTTCGGGTATCATATTTTAACGAAAATATCCATTTTGACCGCCATCGGATGCAATTTTAAAGTGTTTTTGCCTGATATCTGAAGGTAAGGACAGAATAAAGAACACTTTTCCCCCAAAAAAATTATAAAACTGATTTAAAATTGATTCTGAAGAGATCTTTTCAAAACGCCTGTGCGTACGTACGTACGTACGTATGTATGTATCTTGCATAACTCAAAAACGAGGAGCCTCAGAAAGTTGAAATTTTGTACATAGAGCTGCTATAACATGTAGATATGCACCTCCTATTTTCGTTGCAATCGGCCGCACCAAAAGTATATAAATATATGTATATATATATATCCACTCTGTTACTCGGCTCAGTCAACTCAGTTTCTTTTTTCTCATAAGTTTGTAAATTGCGCATTTTTTGCTTTAAAAATTGTTGAATTATGTTGTTCTTATCTTCCGGTTAAGGTTTTTATGCCTTTAGTTAATTTGTTTGCAACAGGTGTAGAATTATCAACAATTTAAAAGTCGTTGAAGTGCAGTTAAGCCTAATTTTTCTTATCATAGCAGCCATATTTGTATATGTTTGAGACTTAGCAGAATAGTGAAAGTCTTTCTGCACCATTAGTGTTTTTTGCCTAGTGGGACCAAAAGGAAATTTTTAATTTTGCGCATCGAAAAATCTGCCTTCTTGCCATCTGGCCGAATTGCTTGTTTTTGCGCAGGAACTCTAATTTTAATTGCAAAGATTGTTTTTTAATTGTTTTAACTGTAGTTGGTGTTTTATGTTTTTCTAAATTTTTCTATTTCTATGACGAGGTTTTGAATTTTTAAGCATTTTTGCCTTGCCACGAAAAAGGAACTGAATTAACTGAATGAGAAATAAATCTCCGATAAAATTCGAGGAAATAAGTGTTTCATATTAGCAGGAAATATTGTCGCCAGTCTGTCTTGGACAGAGGAGAATGTTTACGTGTAGCGAGCGCATGCGCATTAGGTAAGCGGGGCTGAATCGTCTGTGAAAAACTGTTCTTTTTTATTTGTTTAATTTCTTTTATACATCGTTTTAGATTTTTTATAACATTTGAATAGAACATGTGGCAACGATTAGATTATTCTTTAGATGATATAATGTTTATGCATTCAGAGTTATAAAATGAATGAGATGTAAGGCTGTTAATTGAACCTAGCGCCAGAGTGTAGCTATGGTAAAGAAATATAGTGAATTTTAAAGAGTGCATTTTATTCTACTGTGGTTTATGTGCTATCGACGAAGTAGATTTAATTCAATTCAATAAGTTTAAATGAAATGCAGGACAAAATGCGTATAATTTAATGTTCCGTACAAGGAAGTCATGTGGTATAACACATCAGATTTTTTTGTTTTATAATCAGGAATAAATTTTCCTAAATAAGTATAAGGCACGATGGGAGGTTTGAAAAGTTAGGTTTCCGACTTTAACCAAATTTAAAAATTGAAACATGAATATTTTCGTCATTTAAAACACTTTTGTAATTGGAAGAGTCTGTCTGCAAAGAAGGATTGAGAAAATAAAGGCCGAATAATAATTTTACGGGCACACGGCGTATACTGCTAATACCTATTTCAATACAAAAGTAAGCAGGGAACATTTTACGAATGCATTTTTATAAAAAAAGAAATAAATAGCAGGTATTCTACGCATACGAAAACTTCCAGGAGTATTTTTCTGAGAACGATGAACAGTTTTATATTGTTGAGTTGGTCGATCCAGTTGTTCTAAAAGCGTTCCAAAAATGCAGATACCTATTCCTTGGATGCTGGAAGATCTATCACTATCCATCGATCGACGTAAGTTGACCTTGTTTTTGAAGCGTCTTCGAAACGAAGGTGCCGGAAGATCGATACGTAGGAGACATATATATGCTCCTACGCCTAAAATGTTTTCACGAAAGGTTTATTCGAAAACACAGTAAACAGAAAACTAGTTGGAATGAAATAGCTTTCCTTCTCGAGGTCTCTAACGCATTTCTTTGTTCGTAATTGCAAAAATAGATTATTGTTAACGAAGTTTTCGAGAACGCAAATTTTATTTAATGCGAGCTTTCGTTAATTATAACGAGCGTTAATTTCGTTAATTAGCGTGCAAATTAAACACGCTTTTAAGTCAATAAATAATGCACTTCTTGGATAAATAAATAACCATGGCAGCAAAGCGGAGAGAAGCATTTCTAATCCTAAAGGAATTTGTCCCTGAAGGACTATTGTTTTCGTTTTGCGATTTTGCGTCGGAAACATTAAATGTCGGTTCCCTTTTCAAACTGTTGCCACCTAATATTGCAGCTGTGTATTATATTTAAAGAAATTAAATAATGAAGAATGTGCGTAAATGTACGTATGTTTTTCGCATTGTGATAAAACGACGGTACCTAGAGCCATCGAATTTTGCATGACGTCATCCTGCTGCGAATATGGGCATCTGGAAGCCCAAATTTGAAATTTGGAATTTGTTTTATTATCGATTTCATATTTTGTAAACTTTTAAGGAATTTTTGATTAATTTCAAAGCGAGCAAAGATTTCAAAGCGAGCCATGGCAACGTTGTACAGAAAAAACATTTTTTATCGCCAGCGCGTGAGACTGTGTTAAGAAAATTCTAAAGATATGCTCAGTTTAAAATTATTTTGCGATGTTGTTCTTAAACTGATTTTTATAGTTTAAGTGCGAAGAACATGATATTTAATAAATAAAGGTAACACACAAAATGTTAAAAAAAAACGCCCCTTTGGACGTAATTTAAAATCTGAAACCTTTCAGATTTTCTTTTTTTGTTTTTATTTTTACCGATGCTCGTGGCTCAAACGTCATCGCTTATGTAAAGTTTAACAAACAACTTTAGAAAATGTGTGTTTGTTTCAGAGGAAATATAATTTTCCACCTTTCCCGAATCCATTCTGACGATTTTATTACTTGATTTATGTAGTTACGGATAGAATAAAAGACACTTTTCCCAGAAAGGTATTGTAAAACGGATTTAAAATTAATCAAAAATGGTTTTTTTTTCATGACATCTGTACCCCTGTACGTACGTATGTATGTCGCATAGCTCAAAAACGATTAATCGTAGAGCGTTGACATTTTCTCTGTGGGACTGCAATGATATCGAGTTCAACACCTCTCTCTATTTTATTGCAATTGGCAATACCAAACAAATACATATATAGATATATATGCGTGATACTTTAATGTGTAGAAAAAACTCGACTCTTTAATTTCTGGCCGTCATCGTATCTGAGTGCGAAGGCATGCAGAGCAAGTTGATCAAACTGAACTCCAAGTATGACAATCTTTATTTTAACACATAAAAATTTATTTCATTATAGACAAGATAGTTCTAAATCATAGTTAAACACGATAATTTTTATGTACATGGGTTAAAAGAGCACGACGTCATCTTAGACAAGCAAGCATACCAGAGCATAGACCTAGCAGGGCAGGAGAAATTCAGAAGAAAAAGTAAGGCACTTGCTCGAGAAGCAGTATTTATACTACGTAGATGCATGTACACTGCGAAAAAAATGGGACAGTTCTATATCTCCCGTTCTACTAAGCCAATCGACGAAATTCAAATTGCGCTTTTTATGTTTGGAAACAATTTTCATGTCTATGTTTCGATTCTACGACTCAAATTATGCCTAAATATTAAACTTTGTTAAATTTGCTACAAAATTTACGAAGAAACTCCAAAATTTATCTTGGCGCATTTTTTTTCACTTTGTGCCAAGAATAATTCACTTGTCGAACTTCTTAATTTATAGCCACCTCTTTTAATTTCCTTTTTTACTTCCTTGTACGAAGTAAAAAAAAGGAAAGTAAAAAAGACACTTAAAGAGGGAAGTAAAAAACTTCGTACAAGGAAGTAAAAAAGACACTTTTTTGAAAAAAAAAAAGTGTCTTTTTTAATTCCTTGCACGAAGTAAAAAAGAAGTACTGCAATCGGCAAAAAATTTCGGGTCTCATATCTGGTATACATCAGAGTTTTTTTTCATTTTAGATGAGCCGGGAAAAAATCATTCCTCATATTTTCAAATAATTTTAACAAAGTGCGTACATTTGGCGTTATTATCGCTTATAACAAATATGCCAATTTTGAAAATGCGCCAATACGTAAATTCACATACGTCTTAAAAAATTTGGAATAAAAGACTAATTTTTTGCAAGTGCGCTTAGAAATACTTTAAGATGACGTTAAGAATTTTATGGGTTATAATACAAAATTTTTTTGAAATTGGCAGGGCATTTCAGAAAAAGTCCGATTTTGTGTTAAAATACTTATATTAGTACAATGCTATATATAAATCTAATACACAACCAAGTCATGAAAAACGAAAGTTGAATTTCGTCAATCGGGCCAGTAGAACGGGAATATGGAACTGCCCCCCTTTTTTTGCGCAATGTACAGCTAAGCTGCGATTGGTTAATTTTAGGTTTTAGTTCCGTTTTGCAAGCAGTGTTATGAAACGTGGAAAGATCTCGAATTTGGAAGAAGAGATGAACTTAGGGGGAGAACATCAAATTTAGAATAGTCAATTTCGAGGTCGCCAATCATTTCTTAATGTAGTCATCGTATTTTCTTATATCTTACAGATGTATATAAAATTTTTACCTTACCGTATTAAGATTCCTTACCCAGTCTTTATTTTTTAAATCGCTGGCCGTAGTTATATACTTTCATTACAGAAATTTTCAAATGACAAAAATATATGTTTTTACCATGTCAAATTTTGGCAAATAATTGAAATCTAACTTTTAATGAGGCCTCACGTTTCCTATGTTTATATTTGGGAAAATTTTATATTCCTTACGAAAAATTAAAATTATAAGAAATTTGACTGCCGTAACCACAACAACTGACTGGGATATAATTTCAAAATTTACAGTTTTTTATGTCATTTTCTACCTGCCTTGAGGGATCGGTTAATTAAGTTAGAATAATTCGAGGAAAAAAGTTTAAATGAAGTGAAGCAAAAAATGTGCATAATTCAATAGGCCGTATAAAGAAGTCACGTGGGGTCTACATCAGATTTGTTTTTAATTTGGTACCTTATTCAAAGCAATGGTCTCAAACTAGAAGCTCCGGAAGCAATTTTACACAGCTCGTGGAGGACTTTCTAAGGGAAAGTCGTTCGTAACCACGTTGCTCATTGGGAAAACTCGCCCACCAGGATACTGCTAGTTCCCACATGGTTCGATTCCAAGAGAATGGGCTGGTTGCATGGGCGTTTCCGTGGTGTTCCCCATTTGTAACGTGTATACGAGCCAGTTGCCCTTAGAATGTCCTCCACGAACGCATGCCTCCTCTTAAGCAGATAGCCTGTGAGGTATTTCTCCCGCCTCCTTGGGATGCCTTCGTGGTGTAGTGGTCAGCACGCTCGGCGAGTATTCGAGAGATCCGTGGTTCGAGTCCCGGCAAGGGCATTGCTCATTTTTCTATCTCTCTTGCTTCGAAATAACCTAATGTCTCCACAAGTGGCGTCCGAACTAAAAGGTGGTGGATGATGATTTTACACCACCAGGATTTGGCAATTGGGTTCCCTTATCAGGACTGTGTGCTGTGTATACTCTTGGCGAACATTGTCGTAACAGTGTCAAAGTCCTGATCTCGAAAAGGGAGCTGAATGCAGCTTTGTTCTGTGTCGGTGGTACAATAACTGCACGTAGGAAGGGCTTAAAATCCCCTTTTATTAAACCTCTATTTACAGCCACTTCCCAACTCGGAAGGGATAACAGAAAACAATGACCGCACTTGGGTCTAAACTGAACAATCAAATAATTTAAAATAAAGTTGAGTAGAAAATTAAATACTCGTTGCTCTCAGAGCTTTAAACGCGAGGTTGGCCTCTATTCTAAACTATCAATGGTGCGTAGCAAGATTTGGCTAATACTAACGCACTTAGATTACTTCAATAAGTAATAGAGTAATAGCGCTAAGGCTTAGAACTTAAATACTAGCTAGTCAGGTGGACGTCGAACAGAGCCGAAGTGATCTGAGACTAAAAGCTCTCACGCTCTGAGAAGTTCCTCTCTAACCTTTAAATACAAAACTTGGCTCCACTTCAAATTAGCATAAAACTGAAACGCGGGCTAATTCTAACGGGAAGTTGAAATAAGAGTTCACAGGAAAGAGAAATTAACATAAAACTTTGTTAGTTTAAACTAAAACCTTACACCCTAATCCCCAGTCGTCCTTTGAAAAGGGGAGTATATAAGGTATTTCTTCCGCTTTCTTCGCTTGCCTTTGTGGTGTAGTGGTCAGCATGCTCGGCGCGTATTCGAGAGGTGCGTGGTTCGAGTCGCGGAGAAGGCATCTCTCATTTTTCATCTCTACTGCTTCGAAATAAATCTAATGACTCTGCAAGGCCTAGTGTGCTTTACCATAATCAGCTAACGCAAACCATGTGGAAAATCAGGAAAACTCTCATGCAGTCAGCCCGTTCTCCTGGAATTGAACCGAGAACGACCTACCAGTGTTCAGAGATTTTACTGCTCGGCCACCGATGGGCGATAAATCACACGATGATAAAAACTAGTGTTACTTACTGATTAAGCTTTTTATTAGGAAGGTTAATTAGGGGATTTGAAAATTTAAAAATTAAATAATAAATAAACTTTAAAATAATAAATTAAAAAATTTTTAAATTGAAAAGTTAATAAATAATAATTATAATAATAATAAAAATTTTAATATTGATGACATATTCATCAATATGTCATTTATCATGAGATGAAACTGAAAGTAGACAAAAATGTCATTTATGCTTTCATTTATGCCCATCTGATTCGTAATTTAAGAAGCTAAAAGAACAGAAGACAAGCAACTAAATTTATGGAGAATACATTATAAAGTATATATGAATTACTTAATAAAGTACTCGAAGATAAATAATCCGTTCTAATAATTTAATTGAAATAAATTAAGTCGAAGATAAATCAAATATTTTATATGCTTTTTAAATCAGTTACCACGAAAGTCGTAAGACAAGTACGGCATGATTCCATGAAGTCTGAAATTTCTAATTATTTGAATTTTCATGACACATAAAGCGTTATAAAGCTTATTTACGCCTGGTTGAAAAGTATTCCAATGGCAATATTTTTGAATATATATTCGGTGCTAATAAATGTGATGAAAATATTTATAAAAACGTGAACAATTACAACTCTTAATTCTTAGCTATAATATTCATTTTTGTTACGGGCGATAAAAAGATTAGAGATTTTCTTACATTTTGTTTTATTCTGCTTCCACAGAATCCTGTTCCTCACTGTTGGGGTGAGCCGGGGCACCTTAAAAGAAGGTTCTGCAATGTCTGTCGGAAGCGAATCGAAGACAGTTGCGCAGTGAGATGTGAAGGTAAGCTTTTGTTGCTTATTTTACAAGAGATTTAGCCTTACTTAGAACTAAAGTTAATGTATTAGTAGAGAAGATGTTTTTAGAGGAAGAAATCCATCAAAATGATATCTATAAATGATATGTTTAGCGACGAATAACAGGATTTAACTGAAATTTTTAAAGCAATGTTTTATCGATGAGGAAAAATATGCAAGAAATAGATTTCAAATCTGAACTCATTCAAATTTATTATAACGAATATAAGATTTCATAACAGTAAAAAAGAATCATGTTTAAGTTCTACTAAACAAGTGAACCCATTTTATTCTTCAGTTTTAGAATATTAGAAATATAATCGTAAGAATTTTAAAATTAAAAATCACTCTTTAAAATTCAACCGCCAAAAGAAACATTTACTTTCATTTATTTAACATTTATTTATTTCGGTAAAGCTGGTAGCTTTATCCATTTACTTTCGGTAACCATCATTTACTTTTATTTTCTCTGGTAACTAGCATTTATTTTTGTTAAGGGCTATATAGCTTTAACCATTTACTTTTGGTAGGCAACATTTACTTTTATTTTCACTAGTAACAAGCATTTACTTTTGTTAAGGGTGGTAACTTTAGCCATTTACTTTTGGTAGTGCTGATAGCGAACAACCAGCATTTCCTTTTGTTACGGACGGTAGCTTTAGACATTTACGTTTGGTAACTAACATTTACTTTTGGTAATCAACATTTATTTAAATTTTCATTGGTAACCAGCGTTTGCTTTTGCTAAGGATGGTAGCTTTAGCCATTTACTTTTGGTAATCAGGATTTATTTAAATCTGCTCTGGTAACTAGGGTTTACTTTCGCAAAGAGCCCTTTACTTTTGGTAGCCCTTTACTTTTGGTAACCAACATTTATTTTTGTTTTCGCTGATAGCCAGGATTTACTTTTGTTTTTCTCCGGTAACCAGCATTTTCTTTTTCTAGGGGTGGTAGCTTTAGCCAATTACTTTTGGTAACCAGCATTTACATTTATTTTCCCTGATAACCAGCATTAACATTTGCTGAGAAGGATACTGAATCTAGAGCTGACCTATTAAAAACGAATAACAGGATTTAACTAAAATTTTTAAAACAATGCTAATTTTAAAACAATGTTAATGTGAATTTTTAAAACAAAAGTAAATAGCTTTAGCCATTTACTTTTGGTAACGCGCAATTACTTTTACCGGGATTTACTTTTATTTTCTCTGGTAACCAGCATTTACTTTTGCTAGGGCTGATAGCTTTAGACATTTATTTTTGGTAACCAGCATTTAGTTTTATTTTTCATGATAACCAGCATTTACATTTGCTAAGACTGATACTGAGTCTACAACTGACCTATTTAGCAACGATTAACAGAATTTAACTAAAATTTTTAAAACAATATTAATTTTAAAGGAATGTTAATGTCAAATTTAAAACGAAAGTAAATGGCTTTAGCCATTTACTTTGTTAACGAGCGATTACTTTTATTTTCGCTGGTAACCAAGATTTACTTTTATTTTCCTTGGTAATCAGCCCTTACTTTTGCTAAGGGTGACAGCTTTAGCCGTTTTCTTTTAGTAATCAGCAATAACTTTATTTTCGCTGGTAACCAGGATTTACTTTTATTTTCGCTGGAAACCAGCATTTACTTTTGCTAAAGGTGGTAGGTTTAGCCGTTTACTTTTGGTAACCATCATATACTTTTATTTCCTCTGGTAACCAGTATTTACATTTGCTAAGATTGATAGCTTTAACCATTTAGTTTTGGTAACGAGCAATTACTTTTATTTTCCCTGATAACCACCATTTACATTTGCTAAGGGTGGTAGTTTTGGACATTCACTATCGGTAATCAGCATTTATCTAAATTTTCGCTGGTAACCAGGGTTCACTTTTGCAGTTTACTTTTGGTAACCAACATTTAGTTTTATTCTTGCTGGTAATCAGAACTTACTTTTGGAATTGTAGTAGCTTTAGCAATTAACTTTTGGTTATGTTGGTAGCCAGTAATTAGAATTCAGTTTTGGCAAACAGCATTTGTGTTTATTTTTGCGGATAACCAGCATTTGTTTTAGGTTTAATATTGGTTGCCAGTGCATTTTGTAATTTTTCATATCAAAGAAAGCTTCAAAACTTGAAATTTCGATGCAAATAAAATTTAAAAAATAAGGTAGACGGAAACATTCTGGTTCTCTTATATAAACATGTTTATATATAAATGATTTAGATGATGATGGAGTGCTTGTTGATGATGGTAGCCGAGAACTTGATGTAAACGTGAAAGTTTTAACACTGTTTGATTCTTGACAAAACGATACTTTTGTTGTAGGAAAACATTTTTCATAAAGACAGAAATACTAAACCGGCGCTAAACATGCCCGCTTTTTAGTAAATACACTGCTGTCCACCGTATGGAACACCCTGAAGAAAGCATGCAAATAACATGAAATTTACAACATGCATTAGCGGAGGTGAGATGTGCAAATGATTAGAATTTCAGCGCAGACGCACATCACGCGCGCCTGTGGCGCCACTTCAAAGCGCTATTTAAGGCTTGGAGTTTTGTAAACCAGTAACATTACAAGCAAAAATTACTAATTAAGATCTATCTATACTTATACACACTGGTAAAATAAATTAAGATAATTTTCATATTTGATCTACGATCTCCAGAATTACTGGACAGATTTTAATGAAATTTGGTGTGAACATAGGTTCATATAATACAAACAAAATAAACATTCAACAAATATAATAGACACACATGTTCGTGTGTAACACTCGTGAGAGTCTGAAGGTCTGAAACAACAGTTGCAGAAGACAAAGAAATGGGTTAATAGCGGGTGTGATCTCCTCTTACAGCCATACAGGTCTCGCAGCGTGATGTCATACTGGAAATAAGGTAGTTTATCAGTGCATGTAGCAATTGGTCTCATTCATTCAGCAACGCTGTTTTCAGTTCCCGGATGGTTCTCGGAGGGGGTTGCGAGTTGCATTTTCCCTTCCCAGAGCATTCCAGACACGCTCTGTAAGGTTGAGGTTTGGAGACCTGGCTGGCCAATCCATCCGGCGAATATCCTCACTCTCGAAAAATTCGTCGACCAGAAGAGCTATGTGGCCTCGCGTTATTGTCCTGTCAGATGAACTCGGGGCCCACTGCATCCCAGAAAAGGTGAACATAGAGCTCCAGGACCTCATCCCTATACCTTATACCAGTTACAGAGGCTCTGTCAAAGACGTGGACAGGTGTGCGGCCATATGCCTACCCAGACCATTACACCGCCACCGCCATTATCGTTGATTTCGTGGACATTGAAAAGTAGGTAGCGGGTCCCTGGCTCTCTCCATATGAAAGTACGGCAAGAATCGGTGTTTACGCTAAAACGGGACTCATCGGTAAACAAAACGGTCGCCCATTGATCCGTACTCCAATCACTATGCTACCTGCACCCTGCTAATCGGACTCTCCTGTCCGTAGGCGGGAGCGGGACGCAAACATCCGGTACTTTGGCAAACAATCCCCACTCATTCAAGTCTTTTGGAAACAGTCATTCTTGCTACACGAGTTCCTGTGGTTGCATACAGGGCTCGAGAGAACCGAGAAGCTGTAGCCACTCTGCTTCGCCTCGCTAAAATGGACAAATAACTATCTTCTTTGGCCGTCGTGGCTCTTGGACGAGCTTGCCCAGGCTTTCCCTCGATGGATCCAGTATCCTGGAACTGTTTCCTTAGGTTATACACGATGCTGGGCATTAAATTAAACTCTCTGCATATCTGGACTTGCGGTTGGCCTGCTTCTAGCCTCCCCACAATTCGCCACCTCATTCTATCATCTAAACGTTGGTGGTTACTCCTTTTTACTGTTCCGATGTGAATTTAACCGATTGTTGCGAGCTAACACCAAGAAATTCGCGGAGGTGTGCTAGCGAACGCAATTCGTCTTACCCTCAACGCGCTTTTAAAGCCTGTTTTTCTGCTGGCTTCGCCTACACACACGTGTACGCTTACGTATTTGCTGTACAAGATTTGCAAATTTTATCTAGAAGCAGTGGTTTTTCCTTCAGTTCAGTTCTTTTCATGCAATTCGATAGAATATGCAAATTCTCTTAATTTATTTCACCAGTGTATTTACATGAAAAAGAATAAATACAAAGTAAAAAATCAGTTCTGGTTTAGAATGATTTTAATGAATACTGAACAACAAGTAATGGTAATAACGTAAAATAAGCGAAAATCAAATAACGCAAAAGAAGGTTAAATTTCATCTCTTATTCAGTTCGGAATTAACAAATGAAAAAAAAAAGCACACTGACAACTGCAATGGGGGCAAAATATATCGCAACCATAAATGAAATAAGAAAATTACATATTTTGCTTCATCTTTATTACGAGGTTTGTGCAACGACAGCTGTAAATAAATCAGCCTGTTTCTTAACCAATAAAGAGAAAAATTAAAGTTTAAACCTTAAATACTGTCAGAAAAACAATTAAAACCATCTGTATTTTTATCAGCCTAAGCCCTACAGGCCGAAATAGGCAGTGTAAAAAATTCTAAAATTATAGCATCAAAAACATTAACAAATTTTTAAAATATTACTATTTTGAATGCGTCGAGTCCAAAAAACAAAGCAAAACATGTAAATATAAGCAATCCAATACACGAAAAATAAAAATATACGTAAATTTTTAATCCATACGAGTACGGTTAAAAATGTTTTTATAGCAACAAAATCATAAACAAGCAAAAAGCTTAAAAGTTTATTAATTAATGATAATGCCAATTTAAGTACGCCTAGTCCAAAAAAACATATAAAATACCATAAGGTAATTGTCCCGCCTTCTTAGTGTAACTGTTAGCACACTCGGCGCGTATTCGAGAGGTCCGAGTCCCGGCGAGCGCCTTGCTCATTTTTCATGGCTCCTGTTTCGAAATAACGTAATATCTCTACAACAGAAAGAATCTAACATCTGAAAATTTGAATTAAAATTATAAAAGTTTAAAAACGAGGAGCTAGTTTTCAAAATTTATCTGCATCTATATATCTCTATCTATTTATAGACCAAAAAATAATAAATTCTGAACTAACTCTTTAAATGCATGAAAAAAATTAAATTCAAAATTAGTGTTACTTTGAAATTTTTTAGTAAAAAATGTATATTATTGAATTTAAATTTGAATTTTTGTATTAGTAAATTGTATATAGTAACTTATAGGAAACGCGAATTTATTTCATTTAAATTTTACTTTTGTAGTATTTTATTTTTTTATTGTTTCATACGAAATGAAGGCGGTATTCTAAATTTTCAAATAAACTAATAGCTAAATAGTTTTAAATGGTTCATCAGCTAATTGTAGATGAACAGAAACATAGTGGTTTTCCTGAAAATGGAGTTCATTTGAAGTCTGATCTAACTCCTCTTGATAATGTGGAATCAGATTTTAATTGCATTCCTTTTCCTTTTTTTATACATTTTAACGCATTTCTATCGTCTTCAAAATTTCTCCTAAATAAAAAACGCTAAATTTAAAACGAAATTTTATTTACAAAAAACTAACATTTTTCTATTAAAAAATTTCAAAATAGCACAAATTTTAAATTGAATTTCTTTCATGTCTTAAAAGAGTTAGTTCAGAATTTATTACTTTTGAGTTTATAATTAATTAATTTTTCAGCAACATTTTTCGCAGAAATAATTTTAAGAACTTTTTGTTTCAAAAAAATTTGTACAATACTGTATTTTCTAGCTATCAGTCTATATTATCTACTTACAGTAACAACATCAGTAATACAAACAATCTGGCTATTATAGTCAGTATTATCTAATGTTGATTTACATATGAACTTTAGAATGTTGATTTACATATGAACTTTAGAATGTTGATTTACATATGAACTTTAGAATGTTGATTTACATATGAACTTTAGAATGTTGATTTACATATGAACTTTAGAATGTGAACTTTAATGTATTTCTGTATGTACTGATTATGTACTAAAAAGGTTATATTTCTTACAGTTTGTGATTATTCTGTCCATGTCGAATGCCAAGATTTCGGAGTTGCAGATTGTAAAGAATGTGCAACCTATGTTCCAAGTCGAGACGTTGTAAGTAATTTCTTCTGCGTGTTTGATTTATAAGTCCCATTAAAATCCTTTTCGATATTAAAATGATTAGCCGTATGGTAATTTAAAACACATGACTGAAACAGAACTAACATTCACCTTAAATTGTGCATATATGTACCAAACAAATAATAATTTAAATATATGATAATTCGACTAAAACGTAAATGCGATCTCTAAAAACGAAAAACACCGAAAACAACAGGTATTACAAACGCGCGAAAAGAAAACTCTCTGTGTTAATTTACATTCCCATTCGCTGTTTAAACGCTCTCAATTTCAGATTTCTGGCGGAGCTGGTGGGAGAAAGTAGGAACACAGGTCAGATTTGACATAAAACTAACGTAATAATATAAGTCAGGAACATACAAAATTTCAGAAAAAATTTACAAATACAAAATTTCTTGAGGAACATACAAATAATTTAATATATGATAATTCGGCTTCTAAAACGTAAGCGCGGTCTATAAAAACGAATGTACTCACCGAAAACAACAGGTATTACAAATGCGCGAAAAGGAAAGAGAACTGACTGGTAGCACTTCCAAAACTCTCTCTCTGTCAATTTACGTTCCCATTCACTGTTTAAACGCTCTCAATTTCAGATTTCTGGCAGAGCTGGTGGGAGAAAGGAGGAACACAGGTCAGATTTGACATAAAAATAACGTAATAATTGAAGTCAGAAACATGAAAAATTTCAGAAAAAAATTTACAAATACAAAATTTCTTTAGGAACATACAAAAGTGAAGGAATTGACATAATCCCAAAACGAAAGAAAAATGCAGATGTGTTGGTTTATAAGACACAATGCGGTTCATAAAAAATATATTTTGTCATACACCTGTAAGTTTTATACTGCAGCAAAATATCAAGACTTATTGTTATTATTATTATTATTTGCGTGTGTGAAATGATTAAAACAGCACCCTTACTTAAAATAAATTATACATATCACACGATAAGTAGAGAACTGCAACAATGGAAAAGAAGCTATGAATTTGGCATATATCTAAACAATACTAAAGAAACTGTAATATCTTTTGCATAATGTAACATAAAAACTCTGAGTCAAGCTCTGCCGTAAAAATAAAGTTACAGAGGCAAGTCGATTTAATATTGAGGTAAATGTCTATTTCGCCAAATTAGCGAGCTATGGCCAAGCTGGCAATGGTTTGGCGAAAAGTTGCTAAACTTAACGACCATTTCAGAACATTTTGGTCCGGTCCCTGTGTAACTACAATTGTACTGTAATTGAATAACCTTAATTCATTCCTATATGTAACTGTAATAGTATCCGACCTTTATATAACTGTAACCGTATATGCCTTCCAGTAATTTCGAGAAATGGAAGGTACTGGAAATATCTAAGTGGCCAGGGGAAAACTATATAAGACATGAGAGAGAGAATCACTTTCGTAGTTTTTAGTTCAGAGATGACTTCGGAGTACTCAGAGATCTCCGTGCAAGCGTCGCGCTTCGGATGCGCTTTGCATTGCGCTGTGCTTTAACTTTCTTAGTAGTTTGAAACGGTAATTACTAATTATGCGCTTTCACATTGAGAAGAGTTTTATAAGTATTTTTTACGGAAAGTTCCAAAACTGTAAAGTGCTTGTTTTGGTTAAATAAATTTTAAAAGTCACCGTACGCTTTAAAGAAAATCTGCATATGTTAGTATATATTGTAGTATTTCTTTCAGTTAAGTATTTTGTAGTATGTCCTGCAGTATTTTTGACAGCTTTCAAACGTCTGGGCATAGAGTTAAACAGTTTTTTTTTTTTTAAAGTCCAAAGGGGTTTTGTTCCTTAAGAACTATTGTTTTCGTTTTGCGATTTTGCATCGGAAACATTAAATGTCGGTTCCCTTTTCAAACTGTTGCCACCAACTATTGCAGCCGTGTATTATATTTAAAGAAATTAAATAATGAAGAATCTGCATAAATGTATGTATGTTTCTCGCATTGTGATAAAACAACGGTACCTACAGCCATCCAGTTTTGAATATTGGACGTTTCCATTCGAATATGGGCATCTGAAAGCCCAAATTAAAAATTTGGAATTTGTTTTATTACCGATTTCATATTTTGTAAAACTTTAACGAATTTTTGATGAACAAACTCAAACGATTTAAAAGCGAGCCATGGGAACGTTGTACAGAAAAAACATTTTTATCTCCAGCGCGTGAGACTGTGTGTAGGAAATTCTAAAGCTATGTTCAGTTTAAAATTATTTTGCGATATTGTTCTTTAACTGAATTTTATGGTTTAAGTTCGAAGAACATGATATTTAATAAAAAAAGGTAACACAAAAAACGTTAAAAAAACGCCCCTTTGGCCGTAATTTAAAATCTAAAACCTTTCAATTTTTTTTTCTTTTTTTCCTTTTTTTTTTTTTACCTGCATCAATGTTCCTCCATTCTTCCACCATTAATGTTTTCAGTTCGGTTTTTGTTTCAATGTTGTGTCTCTTCACTCTAACCTCTAATTCTCTCCAGATATGTTCTTTCGGGTTTAAATCTGGTGACCGAGGTGATGTTGTCGTAACTTCTGGACAATACAATTGCAGACATCGAAAAAGCGAAGGGCTGTGTGCTTAGAATCGTTATCCTGATAAAAAAAAAGAAATAAAATTATTTCCAGTATCCAAATTTTGGGCGATAATTTAAAAATTGTCTTTTAAAATCTTTGATCTCCCCGGGGGTCAACGTAGAGAACTCAGCGAAGCTACTGGCTAGGATCTGTACCTAGGCAGTCTCGGCCACGGGGGTATAGAAATTATGAACCTAGTGGTTCGGGGAGCTCCGGAAAGGTAATTTATTGACCGGCTCGGGGTTCGGCATGTCTTAGAGCAGGGTGGTTCTGGTAGCGCGGGGGTAACTCCTTAGGTCTGCTGAGTAATGTCGCCCTGCGACGGGCTCTCCCGAGCGACTGGTGGGTAGCAAATTGACGACCAGTGACGCCCCAAATTGGGTGCGTTGCGCCGACCCCTCAAGATTCCGGGAAAGAGGTTGAACCTCGGCCTCGGTTCTGCGGGGGGAAGGACCTGTAGTGCTTATTGCTGAACGGGGAAGCCAAATGTTGTTGTTGTTGTTGTCTTTTAAAATATTTAAATAAAGAGCATGTTTCTTTGTGCCATCGATAAATGCTAAATTATTTAATCCTGATGCTGACCTGCAACCTCACTCAAGAACACCTCCACCGCCATGATTTACTGTACGATCCAAAGTCTTCGGATTAAGCTCCTCGTTTATTTCCCTTCATACAATTGGCCGGTTTCAGAACTCTATGCATAACACGTCCGTTTTTGGACATATCGGTACCGCTCTAACGCTACTTAGGGTTTTCGCATGCGCTGAACATTTCTCGACCGGAAAAAGTTGGCGTTGCCATTCGATATTTTCAAGTTTCTCTAACTATAACCGTAACCGTGAGCGCCACTGTGTTGCCATTCACAGACTCTCGAGCGCATACCTCCGAATAACTATATTAGCAATCTCATCTCGATCGTATAACCGGAACGGACGGTAGAGCTGCAGAAGTTGGCAAAGCTTCTTTATGACCACCCTGTATGTGTATATATTTGTATACATTTGGTATGGCCGATTGCAAGCAAAACGGGAGATGTACAGCTGTAATACACTCACTTTTATCGAAAAACCACTTAATTAAATCCGCCTTACTAACTTCAAAACCAATCAGTTCCTTTTAAGGCTTCTTATCGTTATGCATGCCATGTGTAAGAATTGCCAATGATGATCCTCGTCTAACAATATTCAAGTAATGAAGAAATATTTTTCTTCCAGTCTACTTTAACGCAACACCACCATTGGAGAGCAATATTACGGTGAGTGCTATATGAAATATTTTAATTAGAAATTTTAGAATCATTCCTAAGAACTATTTTCACGTGTCACATACACTTGTGGTATTTTTGATATTTTATACATGATTTCTAAGCATTATCGTTATGTGAAACATCTCTTCCAGTAATGCATGAAAACATGTACCACACACATGGATGTTTTCATGTGGCATCTTTGATATTTTACATATGATTCTTAAGATTTCCTAAGCACAAGATTCTATTTAGTTTTCGCTTCCATTAGTAATATCTAAAGAACTCGAGAAAAGTATTCTTGTATGTACTTTGTACGGATTTTGCCTGGAACTATGTGTAACTTCCGGCAATTCTTGGACAAAAGTGTAAGTGATTATCGCTGTGTCTAAGGGGACACAGAACTTGAAGGATCTAAAAAGCTCCTTTTATTCAGAATTCAAAATAATTTAACAGAAGACATTTCTTGTGCTTACAAACCAGCCAGCATCTGTGGCGTAATTCAAAATATAAGCTAATTCAAATCAAAACTAAGCTAAGTCATAGGTTAGAAAAAAGATACACAGCAATGAAGATACACAGCAGTTGGCAAACAAACCTATATTGTCCAGACACGCATGCGCAGAATAACGCAACGCCGAAGACAGACTGCTATAGCAGAAATGCAACTATTAACGTGTCCTTCAGCAGGCGGAATACGCTCTGACTGAGCAATCTAATATCTTCCTTTAAATACATTCTCTTTCTACCTAATCTGAATATGAGCGAACTGAAAATGAGCATGCTGGCAGGAAAAAGCGGAAAGAGAGAATGACCGTAAAGCTCTTTTAACATAAAAATAACTGGTTAGATAAAAAATATATTAATCTTGACAACTTATTATGATTATAGTGAGGAATTTACATCTAACTCAAGCTTATTAAAGCCCACTGTGTTGTGGTAACTAAAATAACACCCCGAAGAATAAGTATTAAAGATAATATAGCAACATGAAAACACGTAAAAATTTACAGGACTAATTTCGAAGGACTAGTTTCGAAACAGGACATTTTTCTTCAACTTGGGTGTTTTTACTATTTAATCCTAAAGTTCTAACTTAGAACCTCACGAACACTAACAAGCGAATAATCGCTTAAGTGTGTGAACAGAACACATAAGACTTAAAGAGGGTTTACAACCTTTTATTTTTCAGTATATTTACAATCAGTTCCTACTTGGAACTTTACACAAAGCCTCCACTCGGGCTTGAACTTAAAATAATAATAATTTAAACTAAAACTAGCTTAACTAAGCCATTTAAAAGGTATAGCCGAAGCTATCACAGATCTAACTAGTTGGCCGTTAAGTATTAATTAAATCGGCGAAGCCAAGCAAGGGCCTAAGGTATGGCCGAGCGTAGTAACAGCTAAGAGAGACGTAGCCAAAAGGCAAACGTGCGCTAGTCAGGGAATCAGACTCTCTCTCTCGAAGTCGGTGAAGTCACGACTTAAATAGTACTCTTTCTCATTTGCATTCACTGCGTTTCTGAATTTACATTCTGGCAGGAAATTGTAAGCTGAAATTAGAATTATATTAATTATAATTATATTAATTTTAGAAATATTATAATAAACATATAAATTTCGCGTAAGATTAGCATTTTAATGTTGTAATGACAAGCCTTTAAATTTCTTGCTAAAAGTTAACATTTTATTTCAAGAAATATACAAAAGTATAATTAATTTCATTTTAGGAATTCGATATTTCAAAGCAATTTTTATTTAAATACTGTATTTAATATTTTCTCTCTTATTGCTTATTTTTTAAATTTAAAATTCATCCATGAGGCACGAGGGTAAAAATTGCATCAAGGAGAAGTTTTAACAAACTATGTTGTTTTATTTCCAAACTCAATTTTTTTTACAACGGCTTGCATGTTTTATTGCATATTTCAATAGTGATCAAAAATTGGTATTAGTATAGATTACATAAACTTTAAAAATCTGACCATCCTATGATCTGGAGATTTCATAGACTGGAAATTTTCTTCGAGTTTCCTTGGCAAGGACACTTTTTATCTGAACCAAATATAGCCCTTCACCCGAACATGTTCATCTCGAAGTCCGAATATCGAATTTTGAATTTGTTTTCCAATTATTTCATAATTTGCAGACGTTTAACAAGTTTTTATTAACAAACTTTACGATTTAAATGTGGTGTATTGCTCGAAATAAAACATTTATGTGCTGCTGTTCCGTAAAATGTAAGATGTCTAGTCTAGTCTTGACAACTATTGCTGGGATATTGCCAATTATGAGCAACTTATCCAGCTCACTGAGGAATTGCATAGAGCCCCTGACGTGCAATTTCCTTAAATAAAATAAAACCAAATATGCGGTATGAAAGAGATGCCGTTTGCATCGCAAGGTTGCAATAAACCAAAGTCCTGCAATATAGAGAGAAGTCCTAACTAGAATCCTGACTGCGGCTGAGCCGCGTTAGTACATGTCTGCGTCCTAACCAGTGCACATGAAAGTAACACAATTTATTAAACTTTAGTTATACAATACAATACAATACAATACAATACAAATACTGAATTAATACATGAAATATAACATAAAAAATGATAATAAACATTGAAATTCTTGATTAAATATGATAACTAGGATAAATAACGAAAGCCTATTTACATATGTAGAAGTTGAAGCAATGCTCTAACAACTACTAAGTTGGGAAATTCAGATCCCTTAGTAAGTGAGCCGCATATGGCCTGATGTTGTAATCCTCATCTAAGGCTACGTAGTCTAGAACATGGAAATGTTGAAGATGTTTACATAATAAGGCAGATTTAAAGAAGTTGGCATTCATTCTATGTAAATAATGATTTACATATTCAATCCTCAGGTCTCTGTGTAAGGTCTCATTAGATACGTAGAAATGGGCATTTGTGATAAGTCTTAAGACTTTGTTTTGCGTAATCTGAAGTTTTTCAACATCTTTTTTAGAGTAAGCCGCCCAGGCCGGCGAAGCATAAGAGAAAATGGGCCTTATGACAGCAATATATAAATGCCTTTTCTTTACTAAGCTTAAGCTTGAATTTCTTCCAATAAGTGGGAGTAGGCAAGTAATTACACTTAATGCTTTGCTTCTGACACGGTTAATATGGTCTTTCCAAGTTAGCTTATTATTGAGTGTCACTCCTAAGTATGTAGCCTTAGATACCAACGGTACCTCAGTGCCAAATAATTTAATCTTTTCATTAAGTCTTCTACATCTTTGTTTTCTTCTAATAACTAATAGTTCGGATTTTGCCGCATTTATCGATATACGCCAACGCGTACACCAATTTTCAATATCAGGCATGTAATTCTGCAGGGCACGTATCGCAAGGTCGGCCTTAAGTGATCTGGTAGCAATGGCGGTATCATCCGCGTAACATCCCAGATATTGTTGTCTCGTGAATCTATCCCTGGGAAAATCTGAAACGTAGAATGTATAGAGAACCGGGCCCAGAATTGATCCCTGGGGGACCCCTGCACCCAGTCTCATACAATCCGAGCTGTCTGAACCAATTGAAACATAAAAATTTCTGTCCTTGATAAATGAGTATATAATCCTTATAATTTCTCTATTAAAATCAAGTTGTACTAATTTGTATATTAGCCCCTCATGCCAGACGCGGTCGAAAGCTTTCGCCACGTCTAGCATGAGTAAGGCGACACTGTGTTTTGTATGAAGGGCTTCACCAATGTACTCCGTCAGTCTGACCAGTTGCTTAGTAGTGGATAAACCACTACGGAAACCGAACTGTTCTGGCGGTAGTTTCTCCATATGAGGCTGTAGTCTTCTTAAAATTATTCGTTCATATATTTTCCCTAAACCGGGAAGGAGACTAATAGGTCTGAAACCATCCGGCCGGGTGCTGTCCTTTCCTGGTTTTGGAATTAAAATCACCTTTGCAATTTTCCAGCGAGAAGGAAAATACAATTTCTCTAAACATGCATTAAGTATATCAATATATCTATTTAAAGTATTCTCAGGTAAGTGCTTAATAGTTAGATTTGTAACTTCATCATGCCCTGGGGCTTTCTTCACTCTTAATTGTTTAATAATCTCTTTAACTTCCAATAAATTTGTGCTCTGAATGGGATTTCTCACCGTAGGAGCGTTTAACCAGTCTTGCAAAAAGTGTCTTACATCATAGATAAATTGTGGGTCGCTTGGTTGCTCATGCGGCGTAAATTGTTCTGATAAATGTTGCGCAAGAATCTCCGCTTTATCAGCATTGGTCAGTGCAATGCTGTCATTAGGATATATTGGTTTGTTAACAGTCCTTTTAAGTTTCAATCTTCGGGCAAATGCCCAAAATTCACTGTTTGGTTCGTTAAGTTGCATAATTTTATCTTCCCACATATTTCTTTTATGCAGGCTAATATTCTTTTTAATCTCTCTGTTTAATTTATTTAGTTGTCTTTTTAATTGCGGGTCCCGAGTTGTGTTGAAACGTTTTCTCATTCTATTTCTATTCTTGATTTTTTCTCTTAGCTCCTTAGGCAATATCCCAGAGTGCTGTTGCGATGGTAGTATGTAAGATGTTTCTTCATCTTTCAAATTTAAACAAAAATCTCGTCTGTTTAAACCAGTTTGTTGCCACTGCCAGAAATAAAATACTTTTAACTTCTTTGTGTCGGAGTGTTGCCATTTAGCAGGTTCTTCAATTACAAGCTTAATTTGTCTGTTATTCATTAACAAATTACTAAAGCAATAAACACAGTTGTTAATAATAGTATTTTTTACTTTTTAATTTTTAATAATTTTTTAACCAATCGACGTTTTACCGAATTTGCGATTTTCTATCATATATAAGCAACATTTGCCTTTCGCTTCACTTTTTAATTCTGATAGAAGTAAATAAAAATGCATTTAGCTCAGGATATATTAACATTAAATATTTCTATGAAATCACCCTAGCTGGAAGCATCAAAATCATTATTTATATCTTGCTTTTAATAATAACTAACTAAGGCTGGATAACAGCAGACGATATTGCTACGGAATTTGTATTTAATTTGCTATTTTTAGTAGAATTATGATTTTTGTTTTAT